>JAZGTI010004608.1:0-27592 GCA_036877585.1 Botia kubotai
CCCAGATGTGTGTTAGCCTACGCAACTAGCCTCAGCGTTATCTGACTCTCTTTCTATAACCTGCGTGCTGTAAATGATGTTTGTTTTTGTTACTATGAAAGCACGTTAACATTGTTAATCACCAGAACTGTTGTTTTAATAAGTTTACTCATCTGTGCCACCTCCACACGGCCCTCTGATAATGTCCCGCAACCCTGCGATAGTAGAACGACATCCCCCTGCGGATGAAACAGGTGACAGACGGCGTTAGCACGCCGGTCGGCGGGTGACCTAAATGACAAAGTGAACAAAAATGTCAAAATCAGGTACAAAATAACCCCAACGCCATTAATCAAAGGTCGTCAAGGTCGTCCAGTTTTCACGGTCTGCTTGAGGAGTGAGGGGCTTTCTCTCCACTTCAAAATGAGACTTATTGAGTTCTTTTCATTCAGCGGAGAATTCTGTGAGCTTACTTTGAAGGTTTGTGTTTTGTGGCTGCGCTGCGGTTCAAAGCGACACCTTTCTTTTGCCGGCCATTAAAGTCGAGATGAGAACAGAATCGGTAAGTTTTTATTCCAATCACAGAGCCCGAGAATAAGCTCGTTACCGCTAATTACAGGTACACTTTCCCTTCTACACATTTGGTGTGAAATTTTTATTCCATAACAAAAACCAAACAGTACGAACACAGAGAGCCGAGGCGCGGCGCTCCGCGAGGGGCCTCTCGCACCTTTTTGTTAGCTACAGGCAACCCTCCCCGCTCGCCTGCCTGCTCGGAGCAATTTGTGCTCCTTGATGAATAACCGGTATAATTGAGTGGCGCCGTTTTGTCTCCGAAGCCAATCTAGATGTTGAGGAAATCGCCAACTTCAACGTGGGTATCTTACATCAGTCTGCCACAAAACACCTTTCTTGCTTTAATAGGCGGAACTTGGAGTGTGTGTGTATGATTCGACTGTTCTCAAAATCTCTGTGTATTCGATGGAAATTACTTTGCAGTGCTGGAGTCACTCAAAAACAGCTTTAAGTGACCGCTGTGTAGGTGTAACTTCCTTAAAAATCACCAGGTTTCTAGTGTATGGCAAAAAATAAAGAATATTATTATTTTCTTTCTGGTGATTGTTGGCCCATGTTAGCATCCACACCTGCTGAGAGAGCTCAGATATTCACTGAGTCACGGTAGATGGCTTTTTGTCAGCTGTGTTGTGGTGACATGCGGTTTTACTGCATGCATGCGCTGTGCGGATGGTAGGAACTCGGGTGGGATTTATCAGGGTGATCTGGCAACGTTTCATCAATCAGACATGCTGCCACACAAGTCAACAGAGACGTTTCCCCTTTTCTGTGAAATGTGACTCTGACAGATGCTTTGCTGACACAACAGTGACACGACATGACGGCTCAACGCGCTCCCTAGGACTTCAGTTGCTTATTCGCCTCAGCGGCGCATGATTTAACACGAGATAAATGTCTGTCAGTTGTATCGGTACGGAATAAACAGGAAGGCAGCGAGGCGCTCTCCAGTGTGAACAAAACACAATGAAATATTCAAATGTGAATGTCTGATTCCGGCCTCCTGGAAACCATAATGTGTTTGCCAAACACTTTCCACTAACACTGTGCTAGTTACTGCAGGTAAAAGCAAGATGGGTCAACTAAGACCTGCTGATACCGAATTTTACCTTTAGCTCAGGGTCTCAAAGAGCATCAGTATCTCCGTAATTACTGTCTGAGGGGCGCAAAAGGCCAAAAGTTATTACCAATCAGTGAAGTAATAGATTCAACGTGTATAAATGGAGAAAGCAGAGTTTCTCGGCAGTGAGGAGGGTCTCGGCGAGATGGATTAGGTGGGGTTTGAGTTCAGCGTTGACACAGATTCATGGCCAATCATTATGCTACAGACCCGGAGTGATTTCTGTATTAGGAGCAGAAAATGGAGTTCACACAGTCAATGAGGAGGGCATATTTCACATCAATCATTTCCATGCTCATTCGCTTTAACACTGAGGCTACCACCAGAATGACTGAATCAGTTTAGAGCTATTTGTGTGTGTGTGTGTGTGTGTGTGCCGATTTCAGACAGATGAGAAAGCAGCTGGATTTAGAAGTAAGATACAACAGAATATTTTCTGACCTGGAACAGGGGTTAAAAGAGGTTAGGTTTGCATCATTAAATTTCATCAGGTTGATCACCCTATGACTTCGCCTGCCTTTCTGTAGTGTGACCTTTCATAATGTGAATTTTTAAAGTACAAATATTCCACATGTTCTTGTTTCATAAAACACATGTACAACAGTTATGAAACAATCATTTTAAATCGAGTGCAGCATGATACAATCACTCAACAGGGGCAGCCCTGCCTGTGCACGCGGTTTTAATTACATAAAATAGTCAATGCAAAACAATCCCAAAGCACGAGGTTTTCCAAAGTGCACTCATGTAGAGGTGAAAAGGCTGATTTTTAACATGGTGCACGTCGGGTCTATGTGCGCACACGCACGTGCGCCTGCCGCAGAGGAACGCGGCCGCTTGTGTTGATCTGGCTGCAACGCGCGCGCCCGCGGAATCGTGATCGCGAACTTTTCACTGAAACTTTCTCCGTCTGAAGCGCGCGTGGGACGCGCACACAAACGCGTCATTTCGACACCGTCTGACAGGGAGTCTTGCTCGGGAAGAGTCGGGGGAGCGTCACGCGGTTGCGTTGCACCAGAGACAGCAGCGGAAAGTTTTTGTGTGTTTCTAACGGGACGCGCGGTTTCGCCCGAGGAAAGGATGCGAGTGAGCGCGCGTTCAGGAGTTGACATGTGTTGAAGGTACGTCTGAAAACTGTCCGTAAACAAACTGCACCGACTTAACGCGTCGATTCGGAGGTTTAAGTGCGTTTGTTCTGTTACTTTGCGGAAGTTTTGAGCTGTTACGGGAATAGAAACGAAGCAAAACTTTCCACCAAGTTGAGCATGTCGCGGGATGACGTCAGCCGCCAGAGAGTGAACTGAAGGATCTCATCTGTTTACTTGTGACGCAACGCGTCGTTTGACGCCTCATCGTAACTGCTCGTCGTGTTTCGGGCGTGTTTGGTGTCAAATACAAGTCTGGCTCATGTCCTCGGACACTGGCTTACATTCGGAGGGGCCCGAGGGGCCAAAAACGCAGCCGCAGCGTGAAACAATCTCACTTCTGTCAAACTCACCAGGTAAGAAGTGTGAACTTTCATTTCCGATTCCTGATTTACAATGTTATCATTGTGTTTTAAAGGCGAGCCCGTTTTTGGTCATGCAAGTGCTTTAGTCAGATTAATGGAAGTGTCATGCATTTTTGGGCTATAACGAGGATCCTTTTTTGTGTGGTCAGTAACTATTTTTAAGACATTTGTTTACCACACTAAGAAAAGCAACGAGTATGTTAATGGCTGGTAACAGTGTTGTGTAAATGACAGCTTGAAACAGATTTGTATGTGCCACGCATATTTATTTACCAACATTAACACTATCTCCCAAAATTAACGTTTTCAAAAATAAACTTTCTAGTTGCTTGTAAGATTATACCACTCCCCCCTTGTCTTAGTCATCAAATCTGTTTATACAAAGCAAGATTATTGCACTGTCAAAAAATAGCTAAGTAGGACAGACTAAGCAATCACAAGCTGCTGTGACAAATGGACTTTTGTAGGCCCTTCAGACTCTCTGGAGTCTCCTCTCGGGGGACCGTGTGTGTGCTGAGAGAACAGACCAATTTATTTCAAACTGTAATCACTAAATACAGCCATGCATCACAAGACTGCTGGAACTGCATGTGCTTCCATTCGTCAGCATCAGGACCAGATGAGGAGATATCCATCTTTGAATCTGAAGCTTCTGTGCTGTATTGATCTTGACCCATAATACACTGTAACGAGCTGTAGAAAAACAACAGAACCACCAGAACACCCAACAGTCACCAGAAGTAAAATCATGCTTCTGTTTGCAGAGTCACATTTTATTGCAACATGTATTTGACTGATGGAAACAAACACTGTTCTGTGCAACAGAAAAGCTTTGACAGTATTGCATAAAAAGATTGTCCTTCTACGTCTGTACGCGTGTGCCTATATGGAAAGCTACTACTGTACTTACAGCAGCAAGAGCAGTTATGTAACACATCAAATCAGCAGATTCTGAGGTTTGTAGATGCTGAACATACAAACCTCATTCACTAATAGGACTGGATGTGAGTGCGTTAGGCAGAAGGCCTGTTCTTTTGTGCACGTTTCAGGCAGGTTTTGTTCACATCCATTTTCCAATTTAGATGAATGCGGTCTTTATAGCTGTAAAAACTTTGGCAGGTATCGTTTGCCTGGGAGCAGAACCGAGAAAATGAGATCCAGAGTTCTGGCCCGGGTCTACCTGACCCACCCACACAGTGTAGCAACAGTCCACCAAAGGAATCTGTTTTATCTGGCGGATTGGAGCTGCTCTTTTTGTTGCTACAGCCAGTAGCTAGCAATTTTTGGTTTTAAGAATGTGTCTGTAACGTTTCAATTAAGTATCACAACTGTTCTAGGAATGTTCAGAATGTCCCGTTTTTTTAGACCTTCTATTAACATGTTTGCTCGGTTATTAGAAATTATTCAGGCTTTTTTAAATTCTGTAACTTTTTAAAACGTTCCACTAACATTTTGGGAATGTTTTGAGAACGTTTCCAAAATGTTTTGAGAACGTTACGTGTTAGCTGGGTATGAACCTCAAGATTAGCCATTTGCAGTCCTGGCTTCCAAGAAGATGTGAATTCAAGGAAAACTCAAGGAATGAATTCAAGGAATGTCGAGGAAAATTGTCTTGTAGCAGATGGGTTTGTTTCGGTGTGTTTCATGAGTTCTTTTTGTTCCTTTTTTGTTCGACCAGACAAATGCAACAGCTGCACTGCTGAATGCCCTGACGCTACAGAAACCTCACTACCCAGAGATCAATCTTCAGATGAGAAGGGTCACATGACCGGGGAGAGCCACACCCACGATGACCTCGTTAGAAGTAAGTGTAGACATGTTTTGCATGACATCATCAGTCAGACCCCCAAAAAGACGAGTGATATGGTGATATGTTTGTTGAGTGTTGCCCGTAGGTTTGGTCTTTACCACAGTACTGACACTTCTTCTGACACTCCAAGAGTAGACTAGCTTTGTGATGGTTTGAGGTTATGATCTCTGTCTGTCTGTAAGATGTTTGTTTAGTTTTCTCATCACCATGATACAGCATGTATGTGCTGTCGCACTGTTTAGCATTTGTTTGAGTTTGTGTTGCGTTATTTGTGGGTTATAAGCAAATATTATGCTTTTAAAACCGGAACGATTTGCAGTAAACTGCAGTTTGGTCACATAATGGTTGACTTTTCTCGTAGCTGCTCTGCTGCCAAAGTCTTGAAAGCTTTGAGAAAGGATATCCCAGTGTGGTTTGGCCTCATTCGCCCTGGATCTAGAAATCTAGAAAAAACGTCTTACACAGAGTTGCATCAGGAAGTTTTCTAGCTCTGTAGCTCTTAGGGGTTTGTGTATTCTTAAAACTTCACCATGTCTTGGAGGTTGTTACCCAGCATGTGAGAACCTGGTTAGCTCAGCCAGCTTGTTAAACTAACCCAAGGAGTAGCTGTATGCAAATGAGGTCAGATGGATGTGGAGTCACGGAAAATCTTGCTCATTTCTGGGGCAGCTGGACATAATTAGGAAAACAAAGATTCGAAACAAAGGATGTGATTGGAAAATTCTCACCACTTGTTTTGGGAGGGAAAGATTCTTGACACACCCGATTCCCACAATGCATCTGTGTGGAAATGTAGTGGATTGTGTGAGAAACCTGTTCCAGGCAAGATTCTCTCTCACTCTCTCTCTCTCTCGCTCACTTTCTCTCACTCTCTCTCTCTCTCTCTCTCTCTCACTCTCTCTCTCTGTCTCTCTCTCTCTGGAGATGAAGAACCTTTTTACAAGATTCCTGTTTACCCTATGACAATAGTTTAATTAAGTTTTCAGGACACGGAAAGAATGAAATAAAGCTGTCTTACCTTTTCAGAAACTGAAAAATAAAAGCGACAGATAACTAGCTTCATCTGTTTGTTGCTATATTGTTTAGTTTTGACACAGTAACTTGGTAACGGTAAACTTTGTTTTTAATATCTTTCTGTTTGTCCTCAGATTTCTCTGTTTTTCCCTCATATTTTTTACATGTTTTCTATTGCAGCACAGATACAATTTCTATCAACGTATGACGATATTTTCCACAATATTGCAGACGGTATTTTTAATTGTGAGATGTTTACCATCCTGTGACATTCTGAATCGTGTTTTGAACGTCGCAGTGTGTATCGTATCGTGAGGATGTTGCTATGGAGCCAGTTAGCTGCTTTTTTTAGCCATGCAAAATAATTGCCGGTTTTCACACAGTGACAAAAGAATGGACAGAACAGGACTGTAAATCAGTGCTACTAATTAATTAAAAAGTGCGATGTGATATTTAAAACCCAGAGCAGAAAATCCATAGAACGTCAGCTAGACTGGCCACTGTACAGCAGTTTTGTTTCATCATTTTCCATTTTTATATAATATCTGTAGATAGAACCCTTGTTTAGTATTGGGTGTTCACAGTCAAAGACTTCAGTTGGTGTTTCATCTCTGAATTACTGCATGACTGACGTTTTTTGTGAAACCTTTCGGGTATGTGTGGAATTTAAGTACCTGACTGCCAAGGGTTTGTGTTCCATTTTTGCTGATGTCAGTAAACAGCTGTTTTCACAGCAGAAAAAAGACACTTTAGACTATTGTTTTTTATTTGTGTAGTAGTGCTCCCTTATTTGAATCGTTTTGGGCAGAACGAGTGGATTGATTCAAGATGCTAATTTTTACGTTTCTCCGACACACGAGCCCGTTAGAGCAGAGGAGTCATTTTCGAGTGATTACTTTAGCCGTGGGTCACGAAATCAAAACTGGAATAAATAGGGTGAAATGCTAGAGCAGGGGTTGATTATAATGGCCATTGTGATTCTGCCTGTGTGCTAATTATTGCCTCATTGTCTTGGTGCGGCTGTATTTCATATGGAGAATTTCCCAGCGTTTCAATTAAGGTGCTCACAAGTGCACAAGCTCCTCTGATGTTCTGTGTGTTGAGTTTATTGAAATGACCTCAGATGAGAGGCGATCTGTGAGCTGCAGGTTTAGCGCGGCTTAGCCTTTCTGATTGTTCTGACGGAGCATTGGCTCAGTGTTATTTCATTTGTTTGATGGGCATGTGTGCAGCTGTCACATGCAGAACGTAATAAGAATGACCGTGAGTGACGTGTGTATGTTAATAATTATGTAGATTTGAAGCTCACACTGCATTATTAGAGCTGATATTGAGCTGAAGGGTGAATCTTATGAAAACGTTCTGGTCATATTTCACCCCAAAATCAAAAAGCATTTTTAGTTTTTTGTGATATTTCCCCTCCGTTATTCATGTACATTTATGCATTTGTAGACGGTTTTAACCGAAGTTGCACAGTGTTTACATTTGATGCATGCATGCATGTTACCTGGGAATCGAACCCACAACATTGTGTGCTAATAATGCAATGCTCTGCCAGTTCACATTACCGTAATACATCTGGATGTTTTACTTGCTGTAATTTTTTTTGTGGTTCCTAATATTGTAATTCGATTCTGTAATACAATATATTTGTTACTGTATTACAGCAACAAAACTGTCCATCTCGCATTGAACAGACTGTCAGAGAGAGACGAGCACCTTTGTGTTTTAGTCCGATTCTCGGGCTTAAAATCCTGATTGGCACCTGATGACCAGTGACCCGCAGCTGTCAAATTAGTGCAGTTAATGCGAGATTTAAAACCCAGCAAATAAAGGAACCTTGTGTATAGATGGATATTTTGGGGAGTCACTGTTAGCTCAGACTCTCAGCGCATGGCCTCTTTCTCCATAGGGATGCAGAAAACCCACCGAACGGCTAGTTGACTAATCATCAATGACTAGCTGATTATAATCATCATGACTGTAGTTCAACAGTCTCCAGAGCGGCACGCAGCCACTGAAAGCTCTGTTTCCTTTACGAGTTTTGTTTTCTCTATGCGCATGCGATTTTTTTCTTTTCTTTCCGTTCGGTGGAATCGGTGAGTCACAGATGTAACAGAAATGGCAAAAACACCCCCAGCCTCCTCACGACTGCGTCGCCGGGTGTTTGTTTGGAGTCGTCGTGAGCGAGCGAGGGTGGAGCACTCTTCAACGTATGAAGTCTGGCAGATCCCTCAGGCTCGGTCTGAGTCACCTCATAATTGATCTTTCGAGAAAATGTTGTAGCCGCGTGAAACGGCTAAATCTGTGCAAGATGTGCATTTATAGCTGCCTCTGTGAGGAGCCGTGCATTTACTGCATTCTTCTGTTCCCATGCGATGGAAACAGACGGAAGGAAAGAAGGTGCAGTTACTGCCTGCGGTGCATTGAAGTTTGAATCCAGGTGTAGGGGGGGTGATGTCATTGAATGTCATACCGTGACCCTCTACTGCTGTTTTGGTAGGTTATGTAAGGGATGATGTACAGTCAACTGATCATTATAGCAAAACAAACCCTGGCAGGTCTGGTTAATGACAGACCGACTCTACATTATGCAGAATTCTGTGATTGAGCAATCAGAATTTTGTGAGGGTTGTTTAGCAAGCTACAGTCGAATTTCCTAGCAACAGAAATTCGTATTTTGTTTTCAGTTTTGTGTGTGGCGCAGACTGTCGTTCAAACGTGAACGCTTTTCCCCATGTGGTGCCTCTGAGGAGTACGGAGGGGTTTTTGGAGGGTTTTTAATGATTTTAATAGCTAGCATGCTAAATACTGCAAACACAGATTTAAAATGGAAGTTTTATTGATGAAAACTCAAGCCTTCACAATCTCTCTCCTTGTCTTTTCAGTTGCCGGCTGCCTTGTTAAATGTAATTAAGCAGAACAACATTTGAAGGTTTTGTTTTCCACTCAATCAGTCGCCAAATTACTACATTTGAAATCAGTAAATCCCAGATGCCTGACTCGGCTTGTCATTGTTATAGAGAGACAAAATGGACGAGAGAGCACAGATAGTGAATGATGGTGAAAGACAGCGAGTCCAGAATACGTCTCTACGGCAGGTTTCATTCCGGCAGCCAAATTTGAACGATCGTCAGAATGAATTAAAAGTGTGCCGTGGCACAAAAAAGCTGAGTAATAGTGACGGCCTTTTCATCTTCTTTCAGAAATTAGTTTAGGATAAGACGTGCGCTACAGTGTCTCTCAGAATGAGATATTGTCGGGCGCCAGCAAACCGGAGGAGGTACCATAATAGAGTTAAAACAGCTATGGCGTGACGTTTGGGTCGGATCCAAAGAACAATTACGGTAATCAAGACACGTACAGTATTTCTGAGTAAGAGCATCAGAGCAGTAAAGACATTCGTCAAACAAAAGTTGAAGTAACTGGAGTAAAAATATGTAAGTTGTGCATGCAACAGTTTTAGGAGCGATATGGGTATGCGAGGCACCTCGGTTCAATTCTTTTCAAACACTCTTTTTTTTTTTTTGGTGTAGATTAATAAAATTGGTCAAAAATGTCCAAAATGGCGCCACCTTGGGCATTAGAGCGCGCGCTCCCCAGGTGAACAATTATTTTTAACTTCTCCTCATACACGTCTCCCCACTCAGGAAATAAGACCTTCCTGCAGAGTTGGAAGGTCAGACCATAAACATCTTTAATATGCTGAAGGATATTTTCCGTCCGAGCCCTTTTTAATAATATTCGTTCTACTTTTCCCGCCCGCAAACCAAATTCCCATGGTTTTGTTTCTATAAACACGGGGCGTAATTTCAAACGAGAGAGTGTATTGCGTTGGATTGAAAGGTGCAAGATTACCTTAGGTGTTTGTTGCCACCGCGGGCTGTTTTGGAGATGATGCTAACTCTTCTGGTAGGTCATTGCACATTTACAAATTAGCATTTCAATCAGAGAGACGGGCCCGTGGAGCGTTGAACGGGTATTTGTGTCGCATTCATATTATACACACCGAGCTAAACAAATTCTAATACAGAAATCATAGTGTGAGGATTATTTTTCCTTATCTTTTGTTTTTTATATTAATACTTTTGGGGCATGTTTTTTTTGTTTTGAAAAGTGTACAAATGTTAAGGCCTTGGTTTGATAGAGTCTGGCATTCGTAATAAAATCTGATCTTTGAACTGTTGCATCATCCACATCATCCATTTAAACTTGTCATTCACGTTAAGACAATAACTCGAGTACCCTGCAGTTTTATCTTTCAAACAGAGGTGGCAGTAGACAGGCAAAAGTTATGGGTTGCAAGTTTAAAAAGAGAGTGTTTTGCAGCCTTACATTCTTGGCATTGACCAGTGTTTGGGGTTTTTACCGGCCAGCTCTTGTTGTAGCAGGTAATGATTGCTAGCTATTAGGAGATGATGATAAGATTGGATAATTGATTGGAGCTGTTTAGTTGGATGATGTGAGCTGACAAGAGAGTTAATGTATGTTCTGGTTGATGGGCGTCCTAATGGGGCATGGCAAACAGCTCCGCTCTCAGGATGAAATATTAAAAGGTCTTGAGCTGCAAAAATAATACAGGGACCTAGTTTTCTCTTTTTTTTTTCCTTTCAGTCTTTATCGTCATCTTTGAATCTCCACTGAGAGCAAATGAGAGAAGCATCGGCCCCGTCCCACGTCCTCGCCAACATTCTCCTGCGTGACCGAATTTTCGGCGTCTTGTTTATGCCGCCCCACGCCGTTGACGTTCATACATATTCGTTCTCGGGAGGTCCGCCACGCTCTGCTTGCATGTCTTTGGGGTACAATTTGGAATTCTTCCCGTGGAGCTATTTTCCGTGACGGTAAGACGAGGGGTATTTATCCACAGTTTTACATAGAGAGCGTCGCCACCACCGCGGCGTCTCTCCTGCGCGTCCCAGCTCGCCGTCCCAGCGCGGATGTTCGCCACACACATGGTGACAAATGGCAATTATATGTGCGTGTTCTTCATGAATCCATCAACCACTGGCCTTTTAAAAATGCTCCCAGGATATTTGAGGCTGTCAGATCCAGGGGACCAAATTGGGAAGCTGGTTAGACAGTCAAGAAGCCCTCACCCATGTTTGCCTGTGATGTGTTCGACAGTGTGTAGAGGAAAACCATGTATTATTCAACTACAAATGTACACTCTCAACAGTTGTTGATATGTTGGAAGCAGAGCAGCTAGAAGACCAATTTTGGACTGTTTTCTTTCCTCCCTGCCTCCCTTTCGAACCACGGCATGGCATTTTAATGCAACCCGACGGCTTGTATACAGTCACTCTTGCGAGACGATGCTTGTTTTTGTGGGTAGAGCACCTATTCAATTTTTATCCCCTATCATAGCTTGGGTTGAAGACAACATGTATATTTCATTCAGAGAGAACTTCGTCTTTGAGTTGCGTCCGCCTTTGGTGTTTCGTTGAGCCTGTGTGATCCTGTCAGATGACTGGACAGTGTTTACTGGTCTGTTTTTTTTTTTGCTGGGATGTGAAGTGGATTATGGAATGTGTGAGGTAGGTTTCTTGGCTGGGTTGTTTCCAAAAGTCCAGCCTGCTTGTTTTAGATCTGAGCTGGAGATCAGATAAAGGTTGTAGGTTCAGACCTCATAAGTGGGTGATCCATGAACCATTACCATTGTGCCTTTGAGCAAGAGACATAAGCCCTGGTTTCTCCAGATGTAGAAACATCAGGTTAATAATAACAGCTTGCAAACGTGATCATACCTTTATATGCTAAAAGCTTGACTTGTACAGAAGTTTGAAGCCATTTTATAAGGAAGGTAGTTTGTATTGGAGGGAGTCAAAGCCTTTTTGTATTGAGAATTGTTTTGTATTGTTTTGTTTGGGACATTGAGGGCTGTTGATGGACAAAACTGTATAACTAGAAATATCAGGTCTTTAAACGAATGTTTATTTAACACAGAACTCGAAGACTTCTGCACAAACAGTGGGGCCTTACAGTGAGGCCTATTGGATGGCTGAGGAAGCCAAAGATTATAAAATTAACAGGAGGCTGCAGTTCTGCCCAACATGGCCGCTGTAGTGAAGGAAGTCCCGCCTTCCAGCAAAAGGGCCAATCGCTAAACAGTAACATTCTCTGGTGGGAGGAGCTCTGTAACAGACTGTTGCGAGGTACTTGACAGCCCTGCGTGTTTTTTTACAAAAGTTTGCAGATGTAAAAGAAAGAATCCAAAAAAGATGATGCATAATTCAAAGGAAGCCAATAAATGAGATGTACGAGCAGAGAAGATTCCCAGCAGGGAGGAACACACACCAGTTACTTAACAACACTGTACCAGTGTTGCATCAGACAGAACCACTCACACCACCATGTATGAAGAATGTCAGGGCACCCTGTGTCAGCACACCTGTGTGGTATATGTGAGGCCTCTGATATTGATCATTTTTCTGCCCCTAGTGTTTGTTTGACATGAAATTCTGGTGAATTTTAAAGATGCAGTAAGCGATTTCTGAGAAAAGCTATCGAAAATTTTAATCAACACCCTAACAAATATTTTGTGATATATTAAAATACGTTTGCACATCGTCCTGGCTGTGAAAATAAGAAAAAAAAAGTGGATCAGACCGGTCCACACAACACTATAACAATCTTGTAGCCAATCAGCAATGGGGGTGTGTCTGCCAACTGTTAGTCATTGCCAGTGTTGCATATCATTTTTGTTATTTTGATAACATCATTATCTCTCTCTCTTTCTGTAGCTCAACCTCAGCCTCTGCCCCAGCCTGTGGCTTCCCTGCAGCACGGCAGCGATGGAGAGCCAGTCCGGCAGCAAAACGGCCTGAACACGGGGCTCAGTAACAGCCACAGCACTCCCCGCGGGGTCACAGAGCCCCCCGCCTTAGAGCCCAGGAAACACCCATCACCCGTCTCGCATCGTGTGCAGAGGAAACTTCGCTCCAGCCTGTCCGTTAACAGCGACAGCAGCCGAAAGAGCAAAAACAGCTCGACAGGTTCCTATAAACCTGGCTCTGCTCCAGAGGGTATGTGACATCACACACAAACATACACCTTCTTATATAAACTCAGCATCATATACACACAGACACACACAATCTCATCATTAGTCAATGGTCTTATAACCCCTAACGGCAACTAATCTCTAGTCTCTAGTCTAATCTCAACTAATCTAACTAAGCCATTATTTCCCCTTTTCTCTAAATGCATCGCCTTTCTAACCCCTACCAGATTGAGCTCTTTATTTCCACAGTGTTGTATTGTCTTGCAAATGGGCAGGAAAAACAGAAGGCCGATCTTCAAAATAAGCAGCTTGCACATTGTCAGGTGTGATGGTGAGGTGAGGGCAGTAATGAAGGAGATCGCTGGTGCATTAGTAATGGTCATCATGGTGTGACCTTTTAACAAGACTGAGGAGAGCGGGGGGGCTGCCATGTGTCAGCCTCACCTCAGCAGGAGTCATCGCTCTCCTCTCTCACAGCGTCCTCTCATTAGGATCGGCTCTCTGGCTTCCTCGACCCGCTCTTGCGCAACAATGCGGCTTTTCCTGTCTTGTGTGCTGCACCTTTGCTGTTTGATATTCACTCATGCTTGCGTGATACCATAATGCTTCTGAATCAAGCAAAGATGTGCACCCGCTGAGTGATTCAGCCTCTCTAAAAAGCAGTTTTTTATGTTTGTATGTCATTTAGCTGAATTGCTAATATGTGAATCATTTCAAACATTTTGGGATGCCACAAGTGGCCGTACTTGGTCCGATCGCATAGACATAGATTTTATGTCACATGTATACATGCCTTGACATAGCTTACGAAATCAGAATTTTGTTTGTTGTCAATTGTCCAGAAGAGAAATTTATTTTGCAATCTATTTGCTAATGTTGTCCCCAAGAATAATCCAAAGCTTTGTGTGCACAGGCAAGAAAACAAACGTTCTTCTGTGACACATTTTATCCGACACTGGAAACTTTTACAACCAAATTATCACTGTACTAGCAAAGTGACGCGCGACTGGGTACCTACTGTGAGGTATGTGTAACAAACGGTATCTCCACAGATTTAACATAAACTGTGTCTTTACAGGCGTCATAGTTTTCACAACTTAATTGGAGGGTGGAGGGTTTGTGAACAGTTCAATAAGTCTGTCTCATTACTGCTTGTGTGTCTGTTATTTGTAGAACCTTGTTCTGAATCTATGTGTTCTCTCAAGCGGTGATGAAAACAGCATGCTGTTGTGCTTTCATGGATAATCTGTTTACCTGTGAAATTAGCCTCTAAACAGCCCGGGAAGCTAAAGAATAAAGCTTTACAAGATCTCCTCTCAGGGGAGCAGTTTTCTCGCGTTCTTGGCTCTCGTCACTGACTGCGATAACAGCAACGCTAGCAGAAAAACGGCTAATTGAGAGATCTTTTGTTCTGTTGTGGGCGGGTTAGGACCTTGAGCAGTGTGTTTGGGATTGTGTTGTGTTGCCAACGTGTTCGTCTAAAATCCCTCCAGCAAATTCAATTAAGGCCGCGGGATGCATGCTAAAGCCAGTGTCGCTATTAGTAGCGGTTCGTAATTGTGGCGTTTTTCTTGTCCCCAGCGTATGCAGAGCTATCTTCACACTCTTACTTATTAACTGCAAATGGACTGCTCTCTGCATGAGATCTCCCTGTTTCTTCTGCCCTCCTCTCTCGGTCTCTGAGCTGTCGCGTTCTGCCCATGCACCAGTCAGTCTGTCTTCATTTAAACATCAGCATCGCTTTCTGGCCTCTTCCAGCTTGTTTTGTGTCACGCTCTCTCCTTTTTGATGTTAGCCTTTGGAGTTTTCCAGATGTCTCAAGCTATTTCATCCGAGGGACTGTGGCTGTTTTTGGCCTCTCCGAAACTGGGCGTCCTTCACTCGGGCTGATATTAAACATGAACCCCTTGCTTTTGGGTGATGTGGGTTTTGCAGTTAAGATTAGGCAGCCCGTCTCCTGTGTACACACACTCTCATTTTATAAGTTTCACACTAATCGCTGCTGACAAGTTAAACATCCAAGAGAATTCATTATGTACTGTAGCTTTTATATCTGTTTATCAGAGAATTATTGGTTAGGAATAGAAAAACAGATGACCAGATAAACAGCATAAAAGATTTGGTGTAAACAAAGTTAATTTTAAGTAATTGTTGAATAAGATGCACAGATCAAATAAAGTAGAATGTCGCCATCTGAATGCGTTTTGTATTGTTACTATTGTTTGTATCGAAACAAAATCAGCTGTCTTCCTCTCGCAGGATCAAACAAACAGTCGACATCCCGTCGCAAAAGTAACGTGCAAAATGTAAAAGTCTGTCTGTTTGACCTCACAGAAACTGACGTTTGAAGCTGTGGTGGGCCCGCATGCAAACGTCTTTCATGCTCAAAAACCGTCCAGCAGTGGTGCTGTGCAGCCTCACCACCTGCAAAAAAACCACTTTGATCAAACAAACATGAACATCCAGTGGTCCTCAGACCTTGCCCTTGCCCTCGACCCCCCTCGCTAGAGCCCCAGTCAAACCAGTTCTCTGACAGCTCGCTATGGACTGATGAAAGCCATGCAAATCTATGTTAACACTGAGGACCATACACGACACACCACGCTGCAGTGATTTCCCTCATAGCCAGTGTTCCAGTGATTTCACTGCGGTTTGGGGTCCTGCAGTTGATTATAAGTTAGAGCGCTGCGCATCGGCTGGTAGGGGTTCCCTGTTATTCTCTGTGCATCTGTTTGTGTAGGAATGCCACGCGTGTGCTACTTAGCGAAGCTGTAATCTTGATTTAGAATGAAGATATGTTCCCTTTTTCTATTGACGCTTTGTTTATTGTTATTCATACACCGAAATCTGATTTTGTACAGGTGAAATAGTAAAATAGAGTTGTATTGTTGTATTTTATCATTTTGCAATCATCAACAATTCGAATATGAAGTCGAGATTTACCGCACCATTTGTTAGTTTTCTACAATGAAAACTATACATGCACCAAACTTTCTTTGGGTTGTTTGGTTAAATTTACAATTTTAAATATGAAATACTTAAACAGATATCTGTACTCCAGCATAACTGCGTATCCATGTCATCCTTAACAACAGTAATTTGGCATCGCGTGGCGGCCCTGCGAGATGGAGGCTAAATGTTAATCAGAGATGAGAGAAGCGACGACATTAACGTGCCAATTTGCAGGCGCAAGTTTTGGACCCCATTAATCAGCTTTACGTGACCAACCCTGTGCTTTTGCATGATAATAACCCCATTATTCACAAAGCTACTAATCAACTCAAAAGTGGAATTCATTCCTTTTAAATTTCTGTGAGCACACACACAGTTATACACACGTACTCACAAACTTGCAGTGATAGCGTATACATGAAATCAGCTTTGTCCTGTGAGCCAATGTAGTTACAAAGATAACACAAGCTTAAAATATGGTGTGCCAGAATTTAGCATGTGTATTCTGTCATTTCTGTCATGTTTTTTTATCACCTGACCTGTGAAAGCCTTTTTTGGACTGATTCTTGTTTTTGTTCGATGTTAAAGGTGAAGTGTGTAATTTCTGTGCCACTAGAGAAACGATTGCAAAGATAATGACTGTTTCCACAAACGTTTCTAGAACACCCCTGCTTGCCATTGGTCAGACAAACGGGTAGCCACGCCCCAAACTCATGCCATTGGTTGAGCCAGCAATGTTGGGCTGGTCAGAAGGCTCAAACAGAGTAATGCTTTGACTGCCACAGCAGTGGCTTGCTTATTGAATTTTAAACCGTGACAGAAGTATTTAGCAATTACACACTTCAGATTTTTAATAGATTTTGTTCTGTTGTGTTTTGTTCCGCGTGCTGCAACACTCAGACTGCTGCGTCCACTGCATCCTGGCCTGCCTGTTCTGTGAATTTCTCACTCTGTGTAATATGGTGGTAGCCCAGGCCTCATGCGGCACCTGCACGTCAGAAGCCTGCTGCTGCTGCTGCAGCGCAGACGACCTGGGAGACGACTGCAACTGCCCCTGCGACATGGACTGTGGGATTATGGATGCGTGCTGCGAGTCTTCCGACTGCCTGGAGATCTGCATGGAATGCTGCGGAATCTGTTTCCCAACATAAGAGTGACAGCCAGGACAGATGTGTGTGCGCGCGCATGTGTGTGTTTATGTGTGTGCGCGCGTGTGTGTGCGAAAATTGTGAAAATTCTGTTCCTGAGCTCAAAATGACTTTTGCAAACTGCACGAGAACAAAAATACATCGCATATTTTACATATCTTTCTATAAAACTACATGGACAATTAACGTTTATAAGAAAAATTAATGCAACAATTAGAATTGTACACATTTTCAAGTGTTTTTTAAATGACAAACGTCAAGAAAAGAACCATAAATGTGCTGTATGAAAATCACAATTAAGTTGTAGTTTGTAGTTTCTGCAGTTGCTGTCAGATGTCATTCGTGTCATCCGGGGAGTAAATGATGACAAATTGGACATTTTTGGGTAAACTGGTCCTTTAAATCAGATATTCAGTGCTTCATACTAAATGCTTTATTGTATCAGAGCTTGTCTTTATGTACAACTTTCCTATTTACCATTTTTATTGAGTTTTCATCTCTGTGCAGTGGTTTTTATTTTGATTTTTTTTTACTATATTTCTCACTTTGTCATCCTATAAACTCATACATTGAAATGCGAGCAGACGTTACGTGACTCGTGCCCGCCCCACACGTAGCTGTAATCTGAGAGGTCAAGCCTTTGTGGGTGTTAAATGGGATTTTGTGTTTTTATAGGAGTGAGGGTAGCCGATCTGAAGTCTTTATTTAATCAGCGTTTACGATAGCACAACTCGTTAAAAGCCCCGAAGTTCGTTTAAATAAAAACTAAAAACTAGCTCGGTGGAAAGTCTTTGCACTTTAATATTACTCAGATTAACTGGATACACGAACAGGAATACAATTTGTGCACTAAAATAGCGAGACGTGCCCTTGTGCTAGTCGAAACGTTTGTTTTACTGACCAAACACTCCGGCTATTGTGTTGAAGCTACCACATAAACTTGACTTTATATTTTCTGTATTAAATCTGATAAAGATACACTAGCGAAATACCTTCATGCGTTACATAAGTGAATACTGGAAACACTTGCCAATTCTTTTTTTTCATTTCTTTCAAACTTGTAGTCCAGATCGCCTTGCTAGAGGCCTTTTTGTGAATTGTACAAAGTTGGCATTTATCGGAATCATGTATGACGTTAGCGCAGTCGGTTATTGTCTGTAGTGCGTAACTCTTTCGGTACGTTGTGTATTTGTGACTCTTCTCTACAAAACTGCTTCGGACAAACCTGCCAGACTATACTGACCCGTAATACTAAACCTAAACTTTAACAGGTTCAACACTTGACCTCTGCAGACGTCTTACCTCTTCTCAATTCAACCGGTTCTTGTCAGTCTTTTGATAAGAACCTCTTTTTGACCTAACTGACTTAGACTGGATATTGTACACTGAAAGAAATATTTCCTATACTAAAGAAGTTGATTAAGTTTATTGTTACTGTAAAGGCCTATATCAAATTAATAGCATTTCTTTGTTTTAATAGTCAGCAACATTCAAGTTAAAACCTACGAAAGTTAAACATTCTTATTTTGCAATTCATTTCTTATTGAATAGAGCTTAAAAACAAAATGGATCAATTCCAATTATGTCTCGGAGGACAAACTCATTCATACCTGTTTAAGTAAACAAAAAAAGAAGACTGCATATCTAAACTCTCAAACCACAATCAGACGTAATGTGTTTATCACAAACTAATTACAATTACAGACGATCAGCTAAACCAATCTGAACCCGTTTAAAAAAAGAGAATATTTTCAAAAAAATCGAGGTGCCATAATTATGAAAAATTTCTTTTTTTACTGAATGTGAATAGAGTTTAGCTTATTTATCTTATTTTATAAATGCATACTGTAGTAATCTCTACATTTTTACATTTCCTTGTTGTTTCCTCTCTGTACGCAGCGCACATTTGAAATGTTTTCAGTGTGTATTGTAGCATTGTTTGTTAATGGACCATCGACATTGTAATTTTCTATAAATAAAATATTAAACTGGAGACTTCACGTGTTTGTAATGATGAACTGTGTGATTATTCAGTGAAAATCAATTCACTGGCTTCTGACATCACTGGTGTTTCTTTCTTGTGATTGGCCGGTACATCGGCTCAGCTGATTAGTCTGCTGACATTTATCTGTATATTAGATACGTCTACTGACAGATTTTTGAGAAAGAACTCTATTGAAGCACACAAGATGCTTTTGGGAAAGTTTAAAATCTTGCTGGATTATTGATAATTGGATAATCAGTACTGATAATCAGGTTTTGCACTTGTGGGGTGTACCAAATACAAAGAAATTGACCTTTTGAAATGGTTGTGCTGAGTTTATGAGCTGTAATTTCTACATTAGGTTTTACTGAAACTGTATTCAATAAGAAAAAATGCTACATTAAAATTCTTTTCCCATATGGCGTCTTAAAAAAACAGTGGACGGACAGCTTTTGGACATTATTTCAGAACACTTGCTTTCTAGATAACGATACAGGCCATCGAAAAGCTTGGAGCCTCATGAAGGGTTTGCAGCTGGAATCTGACCACCAGCATCGCAGACATTTTGTAAGCTTTCCCACTGGGTGTTGACCTTCTCTCACCTCTGACAAATCTTTCCCTCTGTTAACCTCTCCATTAACCCCAACAGCGACCACCTGTGCGGCCCTCTGTTCACTCCTCCTCCAGCCCCCCCTTCACTTCCTGCTGTCATTTTCTGCGCATGTACCGCCTGCCAGGAAATTATCATCTTATTTCACTAATGGCATTGCTGAAGATATTGGAAGTCGTCTCTAATCACGTGGGAGAGGTTTTCTTTCTTTCTATATATATACTTTCTCTGTTTCTTCTTCAGAAGTCCAGGTAAGTGCGCAGTGACCTTTACACAAAGTCACCCACCTCTCCTCCTTTAAATCAGACCCCCTCTGTTCCTCTCTGTGCCGCCGCTTGTAATGTCACAATTAAGGTGACTCCATTGTTTCTGTTTTTCGGGCTGGGGGCATGGAGCGCTTCCTGGCCCCCGGGTCATTTCTCTTACAATATTAAAAAAGTCATTAGAGAAAGGCCCATCCCCTCCCCTGGCCCGCAAGGCACCCGTGTGCTCACTTTGTAGAAAATTGCAGCTGGACCGATATCCGACCGTTCTAATGCATGCTAAAATTGCGTATTCAGACTTCCTGTTTCACCTCACTTGCATCATGAAGCCGTTGAAATACGATGTTTGATAGTGTGTGGGATTTAATAGCGTTTAACTGATTTTAAATGTAAAGATGATTTTTACCGCAGGTGTGACGTGTTTAATGGAATCTGGCCCTCAGCTAGCCCAGAATTACAGCTACTAATTATGACAGAGAAACTGCAGAGATAGCATGTGTAAGGGTGGAAGTTAACTTTTAAAACGGCAGGCAAATCTTTTCACCCTCTGTGACAATATATTTTTTATTTTTTTAAAAACAGAAGCATTGATATTGTTCTTTATGTTTTTGTAACTTGACTTTTAATAAACGAGTTATTTTCTATTGAAATAATTCAGTCGATGATTTGTTCGTATTGGGCCAGGCTTCCTTGTTTACAATTAAACAACAACTTAAAAACATTACAATTTAAACCATATGTTACTGATAAAGCTCTTTTGGTTAGTTTTGGACTGTGTATGTGTGATCTGCAGTAATACAGTATTACTCGTACAAATATATACAGATATATGAGACTCTGTGGTCATGATATTTTATATATTGCTGTAAAATTTCGTTTGCAGACAATTTTTGAAGCATTGTTTGGTTTAAATCAAGCTCTTCTGATTCTTTCTAGAGCCATATGGATAATGTACATGCCCTGTTAATCATCAGAGTCAGTGAGGGTTTTGAGTGGCCAGTCTTTCAGATATTGCAGTCAGACAGGTGGATCTGTCAGTCAGGTAAGCAAAGGCAGGACGAGAAGGACACGGGGGGAGAATCGAGTTCAAGAAATGTCACTCTCTATTAATCTGCTCAGCACGTGTCCCCATTAAAACCCGCACACGAGGTCGATGCTTTACAATGCAAATGGCCTCATTATCCGAGCAACTTCATTGACTGTGACAAGGGCTGACATTCGTTTGCTTTCCATATTTCTGTTTTCTCGTAATTTGCCACAAAAATCCACAGTTCACTAATGCAGGCCCAGATTATTGTTGTATTTTGATTATTTTGTGTGTAAACCTATTTCTGACCCATGACAGTCACTTTGTCTTTGTCATATTTGTCTTGATGTATTCAAGAAATGTTGTGTTGTGTAAAGTTGACACTTTACAATGAAATGAAAATGAGTCGAAGGTATTTTCAGTCTCATTTTGTTAACATCTTAAATATTTAAAGATCCCCTCCACAAAACCTTTGCTGATTCACCAGAGCACTGCATGCTGTTTAATCGTGCTTCACCTGCAGGCGCAGCAACAGCATCGTAACGGAAGCAAGCGGTAGTTAGCGAGATCAGGAAAACACACGGCCCCTCACACACACCTTTTTGAAGACATGCGCTGACAAAACGGACTTTGGATCTAGAAGGAAAGACGCAACTCTTAACATTTCATATGCCTGTGTTGTGTGGAGTTTTTCTCCTGTTCACACAACCAGGGCGATGTGCAAACACTTTTTCTTTCAACACGTAGAACAAACATCTAGCCAAAACAAAATTGTTTGGGTGTTGATTTCAATTTTCAGCAGCGTTTGTCAGAAATCATTGACTGTACTTCTGTCACCTGGAGTATTTCTTTCAGGATTGTCACTTTTGTTGTTCAAACGCTGTCATAACATTCAGCGTTAAACAGTAAATGTGTAAAGAGAAAAACCGTTGATGTGATATTTGTTTTCTTTTAGTTATTAAATAGAATTCTGACTTGGAGCACAACTTGCTATTTATGGTTTTGTCAGTCAGTAACAGTAGGCAGAGTTTACGAAAGATTAAGATTAACAGTTAAAGATAAAGTGTTATCTTGTGGTCAGTCAGTGGCACGCAAGATCAGAAGAATAAAGCTGACAGGACGGTATTTATTTCCTGCATTATTTTTATGTTATTTCAGGTCAAAGGTGATTACGTGCTGTAAATTGCAACAATAAAAGGTTTAATGTCGGATCATGGCGCGTTCCAAGCAAAATGCGAAATAAAAATACAATACGCCGCTGTAAAAGAATACGTGCCCGGCAGGCGACTGGAATGATTTTGGCTCGCCTCTCATCTCAAACTCTAAGAATCAAAAGTGACTAACAAAGAGAAATACTCAGACGCCTGAAGAAGAATATTCATGATCGTGCTTCCAGGTTAAAAATGTATATGCAAATTGACAGCATTAGGGCACGCACAGGTTGTTAATAAATTAGCACGTGGCAGAAATAATTTCGCTTGGCGGCATGAATCTGCGTGCAAGCTGTCAGCCGTTGCATTGTTCTGGTTTGAACGTGACGATGAGATGACGACACAGTCAATGAACGTTGATGTTTTGGTGCAGCAGCTTCTAAATCTCAGGACACGCAAAAATCGCATTTTTAGCACGCGGATACTCGCGTGTTAGCGAGAAAGAGATGGTGTTGGTGCGCGTGCATTTGTGAATGTTTTAAAGCGGATTTATGAAGCAGGACAGACAAAGCCAGGATATTATAGCCTCTCTTTGGAATGAAATGATGCATAATTTATTCTGCCTTCATCTCATCTCTTAAATTACAGATATGAATTTAGAAGTGCTGTGTCTGGACCATCATTCTGTAGGAGCGTCTCTCCTCAGAGTCCTCAGAGAATTTACTGTTGCCATTTCCTGAACACTCCACATACCTGATCTCTGTTATTTTCACAGCTGCTGATGGGGGAGAATTTTATGGCTTTTTTATAGCGCAAGATTTTCCAGTTATGTTTAATTTTTAACGTTGTCTCCCGTGTTTCTTCAAAACTTTTCTGTGGAGACATTAAAAATTAGAATCGAAGGGGGCTACTGTTGACATGCAGCTAAAAGTTTATTGCTCTTAGATTTTCTAAGACCTTTCCTAGCTCAGGGAACTTAATCGAGTTCTCATTTATGTTTCACTTAAGTACCAAATAGAGCTATAAAATTTGATAGCACTGCTCGGTTAATTTGCTCTTGATGAGCGCCTGTTGGGTTCATAATGAGTTTTCTGGCTTGTGATTGCACACTTGTGTCTTGGCAAATCTAAACATAGGTTGAGACATTGTTGAGGTTTCCTCTGAGCCTCAATTCTCAGGAGAAACATTTCAAAAGAAGTGGAAGAATATTTCCATTTTCTCCCTCATTGTGGTCTGGCATGAACGATTGAGATCTTAATGAAATGTCTTTTGTAATATCGCTTTCCAATAATCTTGCTTCAGATCTACCATCTTTTGAAATGCAGCCTAAGCGCAGCCATGTGCGTGCCTGACCACGTGTGTGCATGCACGAGACGGTCCGTGCGCATCTGCATACATTTGTGCGTATGTCAGTTTATCGGTTTGCATAGCCTGTAATTTGGGGAATGCTTACTTCCTGTTGTTCCAGCTAGTGTTGCTAGACGCTTCCTGCAGCCCCGTCCTAAATTAGCATCTTGCTGTTTTATTGGTGGAGTACTAATTGTCAGCTGATGTCAAGTGACTCAATTCTAGTTTAACAAGCTCAAGTCTCCTGTTTAAACATTCTGTACACATTCCAGCATGTCTTAAAGATGACCTCTATCTTTTATATAAACCGATTAATCAGGAGATTTTTTTTTTTGTAATTTACTGGAAAAATCCACGGCACATAAGACTTTTAATATCAACACAAGGAGAATTGAACAGAAATTGAAGGTGTAACTTAGGTGGAATAGGTGGAAAGTGTTGTTTTATGCTTTGTTTTGTCTGTGGCTGAAAACTCGCCCGCTTTATAATTTCTCTGTTATGTGGTGTTTGTTTGTTCTTGAAATCAACACACGAACACATTTTCCTAAGTGGATCAGGACATCCAGCTAACAGGGAACGTTCTCAGAAGGTTCTCAGAAGATTGGCAGAAGTTCATATCAGCTCGGCAGGTTGATGAAAGATAAACAAAGCAAGTGACATACATTTTTCTTTCCTTCGTATAACAGACCAAACACTCGATTAATGAAGTTTGTGGGGTCATTTCTACATTTTTATGACTTTAAAGCTTTATAAATCTATAATTTTTAAAGCCAAAGATGAAGCCAAAACCAACAGGCAGAGACTTTAAGACCGCTGGTCACGGCATAAATATGCTCTGTAAAGTTTGTTGGCTGTGAAATGGAGGTTTTCATTCGCTGTGGCCGGTAAAACAAAGAGGCGATTCAAGAGTAACTTTATTTAACATGCGCATCTGAATTTAGCAACTTTTTGTGCTTTATAACTGACATCAGTTTGTCAAAAACATTGGCCAGATGTTTTTGTGGGAAATGTACTGAGTCACAAGCAGACTGCATGTGTGTGTGTGTGTGTGTGTGTGTGTTTAGGGACAGCTAGCTTTGATTTCACAGTGACATGTCCCACAGAAACCTTTAACGCTAGATCATAAAGAAGCATTTGTTAAGAGACGCAGTGTCAGGGTTGGACATGCACTGATGCACTGATGAATGAACGGAAAAGTCTTGTCAGGAGAGCCCGTGAGGGCAGCAGGTCTGAGGAGATGGTTAACAGTGACTCATCGCTTAACGCCAGAGCAAAGAGGAAGGAAGGCCCATCTCCTGTCCGTGTTGTGCACAGGAAGAACGTAGCAGCCAGCCCTAAAAAACAACCAGGTCTCTGTTTCTCTCTCTCTTCCTCTCTGTTTTCCTGCAGTGAAAGAAGGCCTCCCATTGGCCAGCTGTGCTGTTCAGTCTAATACACGGAAAGGATTTCCCTCCTCTCATAAATATGGTGAGCTGGACGACACGTGCACTAGCCCAATTCACATACTATCCGTCCTAAACAGTTTGCAACAGAGTTAGGGTTGAAAATAGTATGCATAGTTTTTCAGCTGAAGGAGCATAAAGAGGGAGGAAAGTTGCCTGTATGCAAAAGATGAAGTCAAAGTAGCACAATATTTGTAATCCATAGTTGTTTTTGAATGTGACTTATTTTCTTATTCAGTAAGAAAAACGTAGGGCGGGACCTATTTAACAACTGTTCAACATCATCCAATAGAACAACAGGACTTGGTGACATCATCAGAAAAGAAAAGCTGTTTCAGAGGTGATTGAATTTTGAATTTATTATGAGAACGTTATAGTTTATTCTTTAGAATCACATTTTGATGACACCAGTTACAACAAAACCATGTATTATTAGAGTAAACATAAGCCAATTCAGATGAACAAATTTCAGGTTATTTAGCTAGATGATAAAGTTTACATGCAAACGCGTTGTTGCATCATGTATAAAATGTACTTTGCCATCACCAGCAAAAGTGCCAGTTTGTGTGAACTGGAACACAAACACACTCTTCAACAATTATCAGTGTGTTAAACACACACAGTCATTAAAGGAGCTACACAAATACATCACACAGTTATTAGCATAAACACTTAACACAATAAACATGCATGCTATCACACATACGAGTGTGTACCAAACACACACACACACACACACACAATGCTAGATAAATAATGAAATCTCTTGTGACAGCACACAAAGCTTCAGTGATACATTAATTGGGCAAAATTAGCATGAATTAAAGCAAACAAGCGTTAAACGTTTAATTTATTACTTTCTAGATGTACTTTTCAGCATGGAAGTCTCAGATTTCCCTCAAGATTGCTTTAACAGCTATAATGCATATCTTAATTTACTCTGTGGAAAATCAATTTTTTCAGAGTTCATTAAACACCAATATGTTACAATGCTGCTCCCCAGAGCACGCGGCTACAGAAAAACATTATGCTAATTTCTGCCAGCGCATTCTCGGTATGTAAATAGACGCCAACATCGGTGTCAGGTCTCTGCGGAGCGCTTTGTTAGCGAAACCTTTTGTTTTACTGCTTTGAAGAGAAATTATTGAAGGGAAAACAACTCGTGCCTCATGGCTTTCCAGCAATATGTCAGCTAGTTTTGCCGTTTGCTGCGTTTATTTGTTTTGTTTTCACATCTGTTCTGTCATTTTAGACATCGCTTCTGAATTCCCTCGCTCACGTGGACTGTAATTAAGACGTTACGTTCCGTGCCAACTGGCTCTCCGTGCCAAGCGGGCTGTTGTCTAAAAATCAGCCTCTGCAGCCAAACTGGGAAACCTCCACTCAGTATAGAGCAGAAGTCAGTAACAGAGCAGTAACAGGGCTGCAGAGGAAGCTCACCGAGCTTTCCTCTGGTCATCAGTTTATTTACACGGTTTATTCTGTAATTACTTCAAGATACTTCAAGAATTACTTTCTACAAGCTGCTGTGTAGCTGTTTCTAGACTGTGAAGTGGAATCCAGCGGTGGTTCTATGCACGTTCCATCTCATGATATTACCGAACTGTGTTTCTGCCACAGAACTTGTTTTGCCTGATCTTCTCCTGTTAGACATGGAGGAGATGGCTGCCATCACCTTGGCATGCTCCATTAAATGACCGTGTGTGTGTCAGGTAGCCCAATTGTCTTTCTCCTGGCAGGCAATCATGTGTCCAGAGTTGGGCTTTGGGAGTGCCAGATGAGTTTAAGCCCTTGGGCTAAAGACACTCAAATGAAAGAAACTCAATGGAAGATCACAGGTCTGTCTAAAATCTGCAATCTGGCAGATTGAACAGGAAGCATCACATCAATCTGACATATAAACGCACTGGAAAGATGCACAGATGTGACAATAGAGCGTAGCTCAAAGAGTTGACCTATCAGAAGACAGCCCCACCAATGTGTTTAACTTTAGTCCTCAGTGGCACACCAAAGATGCTGACAGGAGACATTAGAAAAGGCACCACTGAAGAGTCCAAACCAATCGCTCATCTTTTAATATTGTTTGAAATGATCAAGGTAAGGAATGAGGAACACACCTTGAAGTCATGTGACAGAGTAACAGTGACAGAATTTAAATGTGTTCTTTGTCTTGTGTTCCGTATCCCATCGGACTCTCATCTGTGTTCAGAGTTTCAGCTTTTGGAGGAATAATGAATTTATTGTAGCTGGGTCCAAATTCCTCACCCTGGCGCCATCTGTAGAAGAACAGTGTCCACTGTATGTGGGTTTACTCTGCTGTGATACACAGAGGACCTGGGCAGTCTCAGAGCTCATTTTTGGAGAGGGGATGTTGATGTTGGCTGACTCTGTTGAGGTTGTATAAAGGGGAAAATGAGGTAGTCGCCCCTGTCAGGAAAAATATAGAATACGTCTTACATAAGACAGATGCATTCTGGGTAAAACGTGCACGGAAATGGATGCCGCGTGACTTCCTGTTTCCTCATCGCTCAGGCACTTTCCTGTGACGTTCCCGATCGAGGTTCTGGATCAGGTTCTTTTACATACCCAATTCTTCCCCTCCAACTCCCCCTCACCGTACTCTCACCTTCCATTACACGAGCGGCGTACAGCTCCCGTC
>JAZGTI010004609.1:0-27592 GCA_036877585.1 Botia kubotai
ACGTCAGTCACGCACCTCGGCACAACGGTTCTGTTTCATTCCACTGGGGGTTCTCTGGGTTCACACATTCTAAGATAGCAGCACCCTGTTCCAGAGTGTAGCCCAGCTCACAGGAGAACTCCACCACAGAACCGACGCCAAACGCAGGATCACTCGTGGAGAAGTTACCGTACTTCACAAACGGCTCGTAACAGCTGCCCTGCGCAAATGCTGAAGGACACACCTCTTGTGATGTAAGGCAACAGTACACATACACCCTTAAGAAAATCTTTATTGTTTATTATTCTGCCTTGTAAACAACTGAAAAATACACGTCAAATGCCATTTTAAGCCAGAGTTTACAGACATTTTGTGTGTGTGACACAGGGAAAAATTGTGAACTTGTGACTTCACAAATACCCAGAATTCTGTTGGGCATCACTTAGAATCTCTAGGCAAGCCATCATACCTTCATATCTGATGGCTATTCCGGTGCATGTGCCCGACTCGTCGCTCGTGAATTCCACGAACAGATGCCTGTCGCTGCTGGTCACCCCTTCAGTGGGCAGGTACTCCACTGCGTATGAGTCATAAAGGGGCGGAGACTCAGTGCTCCTCCCATCCCGTATCAACAGCCTGCGAACAACCAAAGGCATCACTCTGCATTACAAATGTGATTTTATTGTCATTGAAACAACAGATGACTATATCCATCATTTTTACCGTGACCCTACTTTTGCATTTATAGAATAAAAAAGAGAATACAATTTTAAAATATTCATTTAATTTATGAATCAATTAAGAACGTCCTTGGATGTGCCCAACAGGAGGTTTTGTTAGATATATTGTAGCAAACTTCTGGAAAAAAATGCTATACTCTTTCTCTATATTCACACACACACACACACACACACAGAGCACGTACCTGTCATCATCCTCAGCCAGGGCCACTTTCTCAAAGTGAACATGGAGCCGATGGCCCTCAGGGGCCTCCAGAACCCAGTGACACGTCAGATTGTTGCTGTAGTTTCCAGGGAATCCGGGAGAGATGATCCGACCCTGAGTGGCATTTCTCAACGTCCCCCCGCAAGCCACTAGACAAGAGAGGGAGGAACTGCAGTGAATTTGCTGCATTAATTTCCATTTATTTCATTATGCATTGACAGAGATTGCTAACAGATTGCCAAAAAAACTAATGAGACTGTAGGAGTTACAAGGGTTCATTGAAATGAAACTTTTGATGTGGATAATTTTTGCAGTATTATGGAAACACTGTTGAAAGTGAGAGAGGGAACTTTGGGGTGTTCGGTGGCCCTCTCGTACCTTGGCAGGTGGGCTCTCTGCCGCTCCAGTAGGGCGTACTGGCATTTTGACAGGTGAGGGAGGCGGAGCCTTGGAGCTGATAACCATCCAGGCAGGAGAAATAGGCCACGCCCCCCTCCTGGAGACCAGTGACTGACACATCACCGTTATCAGGAGCCAGTGGAGGTACACAACTAAGAGCAAACGCTAAAAAGAGATAAACCGACACATGGCAGGCTGTTTACATATGGTGGTAAAGAAATCAATTCTTCATTATATGCAAGTTTGCCCCCTCTTTTCATCTTAAAGTGCTTTCAAGTCATATATATTGTCAGTATACATGTTCCTTGAGAATCGAACCCACAACCTTAGTGTTACAAGTGGCTAATCGACCAGCTGAGCTACAGGAACTCAGAAATGAGCATCTGAGCAGAGAGCATGAGAACACATGCTCAAACCCGACCAAATGGGTGACTTTTTTGTTTGTCCCTTTATTGTGCTGACGCAACATTTAATGCCCTGCCAGTCTCGCCAGCATTAAATAACAGTGCCCACCGCCTCTGTTTCCATGGTGATTAATGTTCCATAATGCCCAATTGTTTAGCTAGTACTAATAATGACTCGGTTCAAGCACAGCAGGGCAGATCCGTCACTCGCGGGTTACAGCCAACAGACGGCAGAACTTTATATAACGCTAATCCAATCTGTCTATCAGCGAACGGACACGGACAGAGGTTACAATAGAAAGAGAATTTAAATCACAGGGAACAGAAGCAGTCAGGGTCAAAAAAGAAGCTTAATGGTCCGTGATCGAGGTCTCCTTACAGAAGAAAAACTCTCTTTTTTGTGCTGATCTCTGCGTTGCAGAAAAATGCAATTAAAACGGCTGTCAAAGCAGCTACTCCTGAGCTCTGAGGTGGAATAATCCCAAAGTTGTTGACCAATTAAACGCTAGCCATACAGATTTCGCAGGTCGCAATTAATGTGTGTGCAAAACTAATGGACTAATTTAAGAAGTCGGAGACTTGAATATAAATAAGTGGCAATGAGAATTAAAGCATCAAATAACATCTGAACATCAGTACACGGTATAAATGATACGTGCACATACCAACAGCATTATGCTAATCTGAAATATTGAGTTTACCAGTTTAAAATGGCTGAAACTTGATGTCAGTTACAGGTGAATGGTTATATAGATGCAGGTGTGTCTTAAGTATTCAACAGGTTAATGAAGTTGTCTTTTAAGGTGCACCTTTAGGGCTAGAAAGTAACGTTCAACAACAAAGGGCATCATGGAGATGACAACATGTGCCAAATGGTTCATTAATTTTACAGCTTTGGTGAGCGTGTCAGTGCCCCTCGTGTCCCTGAGCGCCATCTCTCTGACTTTAATAGAATTTATTGAGCCCTTGACCGATTGAAAGAAGCATTTAACCGCAGCACATAAATATCAATAGAGCGCAGTGATGCATCATAACTCTCTGTCGTTTAATCTCTCTGGAAGAAACGCTATTGATCTCTGTTTAGCAGGAGACGCAGTTCCCATGCGCTTCAAATGCATTAAAACTCAACAGGCTTTCGGCCTGTAACTCTTCTGACAAACCCAAAGCTAGATTTGTTGAAAACTATATATATATTTAAGTTCATTAGGTTCATTTCCTCTTAAATTGTCTGATGCATAAACCTCACCAAATTTAGCTGATTGATAACGAAATTATCTGATTTAGCTGACAACAACGAAAAAAGATACATTCACTTAAAAGTGTGTTACACATTTTTCCTAAGTTAATGTACCTTGTTTTAAATAAAGCGCTAGTCAAAGAAACCAAGGCAGTGTTTTTTTGCAGTGTGGTGAAGGTATCAGAGCAGTGAGATGTACCTTTGTACCGCAGTAGTAATAAACCAGGCTGAGTGGCCCCCTCACTGCTGAACCACACAGAGATTCGGTTACTGGAGCTCCGCAGCACCAGGCCTCTGAATAACAATGAGCTGTTGGCCAGGACAGAGGGCACTGATCCACCCCGATCCTCCAGAACCACCTCCGTCCCGTCCTCCAAACTCACATTCAGCACCTGCAGCAGAAGAAAACAGTGTGAAGAGAAATCAAACTGGCTTCAAACTGGATCCTTAATTTAATTATTTAACCCTTTAATTTAGAAATTACCGTTCCTATGAAAACTTTGAAAAAGACCCTTTTATTTTATGTTTAAGTAAACACCTCTCCGAGGCCTGACGTCACATTCACTGTGTCTGTCTTTGCTCACCTCACCACAAGTTTAAATGATTTGTTGTCATTATATGTTGGTTATTTTCTTAAGCTTATTAGTGTTTTCGAAGGTCCTGCATGAGTTTGTTTGTACAGTATAAGCAGACCTGATATACATGAAGATGCATGTATATAATTTTACAATTATTAATAATCCATCAAAATACCATTTATTTATTTTGCAGGTTGATTTAAAATCTTTTAACAAGAATTGCAACACACCAGTGAATTGATATTTTCCCCTCGGTCCTAGACTGGCTCCTTTTTTGTATGTAGCTTGAAATATCAGCTATTATTATCACATTTATTTCACTGTCGAGATCTCAGGAGAATTCAAATGAGGCCTGACGCACACAAGGAAGAGAAACAGCAGGAAAGCTCTGGTGATTAAAACAGGGATTGTGGGTAATTTTGACATCAGTGAAATTCAGTAAATGTCTGTCACAGTGTTAAAACCTGCCTTACATGTCACAGCTTTTAAACACTGATCAAACAGAAGGTCTGGGCCTGATTACTTTTTGGCAGCAAATGGCATATATTGGAGAAAACATAGAGTGAAGACATGCTCCCTATGGTCATATTCAGCATCGTCTGTTACCATGGTTATGGCCACTTAACATTTACATCCCTCAGTTTCTGTAATTAATAATCCAGAGTGCAGGGAAAGTGCTTCAGGGTAGCACAGTATTAAGAAGAGTAAGACTCTTTTTCAGACAAACAGCTACAATGCTTCAAATCAAATATATGTACATACTTGGATATATGTCCAAAAACAGGGTATTACTATGGTTCCATTTTTAAAAAATCTATGGTTATTTGTGGGTTATTTTGTCACAAACTCTAGTGTTTCTGAACCAGTGGGCTGAGGCCCACTAGGGGGCCTCAATATGATTTCAAATAATTTAAAATAAGACAAAACAAGCATTAATATAAGCTAAAACAACAACAACCAAAACAATTGAGATATTGTAGTATATTTACTGGAATACTTTGCTTGGTAGAAATCGTGAGTGGGGGGGTGGNATTTATTATTGTGGATAATGGAGGGGTCTTGAAGTCAAAAGGCTGAGATCCACTGCTCTTACCACATGTATATCATATCCTTCATTACCACACATCATCACCTCATCATTATATCATTACCACATTACCTTGTATATCATATCTTCATTCATTGACTTATGGAATGGACCTAAACGGCTGACAGTCACCATCAGATGTTAAGGTTGATGTTCTGTAACCTCTGAATCGTCAGGGCAGCGTGTATAGAAGAATATGAGAGTCTATCATGTCAACAGGTCGACAAGCAATTACAAAGAAACAGTGCTGAGAATCGTAATGATTCGTGGCCGTTCACAGGGTCTGTGTGGACTCCAGCAGACCAGGTTCTGGAAGGTTAATGAGGGTCTAGCAGTCAGGACACAAGACCGTGGAGAGAGACCAGTGATGGCATGACGCCTCTAATTACAGCTAAACCACAACTCCAATATCTCTATTATTGACCATTCTCCATCAGTTTCTATACACACAAACACTGAATAGGCCAATATACACAGAAACAAAGAGTGATCTATTTAATGTCTTCAAACATCTCAATGTCCAGTAATGAGATTAAACTGAGACTTTAGTTTAAGTCTCTTGTTTCTCAGATTTTGCTCTTGAAAAGGCCCCAGTAATTTCACATATGTCTCCTCTAGAGTTTCAGAAGAGATTTAATCTTTGTCTCAAACTGTGCTCACATTTGCCAAGATCCTGAAATGTGCAATCAAAAATCGAAGGTTTCAAAATGAACTCAAACATTCCTCATCAAATTCTTTAGCTCAAAGATCAACATCAATTTTATAGCTGTACACTCACACAGTATGCTAATAATTGTCTTATTTGTGTGTTTCTTCCTCTAAGTATGAAAATATGAAAAAAAGTCTATATGAAAATATGAGCCTCCGTACAGCCATTATCATAAACACAATTCCAAAATCTTGAGGATTCCACAGAGAACAAACATCCATATTCAAACAAACACAAGCCAGACTGCCTGTGGCGTCCCCCATCCAGATCATGCGCAATTCCAAATATTCACTCTAAATTGGTCACTTAGAGAATTAAAAATGACAGTTAGTCAATTCAGAGGGAAACAGAAAATTACAAACAGATTAGAACTTCCTGTGTTTGGAAGCACACATCTCATGACCAATTCAGTTTATAAGGCTTCGCTTTTACACTAACTCCTCAAAATCCTCAAGACCTACAAATAACTGAAATGACTGGAGTCATCTTTGGCTAAACATCTTTGGCAGTACATAACTCATAAAAGATGGAAAGCATGGAGAATGTAGTCAACATTCCTTCAAATGACCCAGATCCTGGAACCATCACATTTCGTATGATCTAAAAGTCAAGTGAGCGTCACATGTATGATTCAACACAGCAGAATGAAGGCGAGATACCATCGTGAGTTTGCATAAAAAGAACAGAGAACCTCTCTCTTCTTGTTCCACGGAGATAACCAACACGTCTCATCTTCTGTAGCGTCTTTAGACCAGAATTTGTTTTAGTTGACGGAGCAGCTGCACAGCAGTCAAGAGCATTGAACATAATTGATCATAATGATCCGCCTGGAAAGAACTTTCAAAACTCCAGCGCTCAGAGAGAGAAGATGGAATCAGTTTTAAATGCGATTCTCTCTCTACTGATCAATCTAAAATTAGAGATCTGAGAAATTGCATTCGATAGAATCGAGTTCTGAGAGGAGCGAAAACAAGTTCCGTCTGACTGCAGAAAACTCACAATACCCAGAATCCTCTCTAGAGAAATTAACTGACTTAGAATTAGGAGTTTGTTTATGTGTGGTGACTACTAAAGCTTAACATCTTCTGAACCTCTTTAAACTATATAAGTACCTCTGTGTTTGTCAAACATTCATGTTATTCTTAAGTCGTCAGTGAAACATTTTAAAAACATTACAGAATTAGGTTGAATAATATTCTTATTACAAGCAATAACATTAATACAACCTTTAAAAATTGAATGTTACTAGAACACTCAAAATAACATTTTTAACACCTCATGTACGTGGAGGTGATTTGTTTTTTTTGTTTGACATGTGGATATGCAGAATGAGACAATGAGAGGAATGTTTTATTCTATAAAGTGTCTGCAGTCAGGCTGAGACTACAGGACGAATTTAATTTCTGTGTTAAAGATAAAGAAATCTGCATGAATCTCCTCATCTGCATATCATAAAATCATTAGATGAAGATGTACTGACCTGAATCTCAACTCCATAACCCAGATATACAGTAACCAGGCAGGTACAGTTCATGTGAGAATCAACAGAGACATCTGGGGGAATCTCAATATAACCCTCAGCTTCTGTGAAGGTCATACTGCAGTCAGCTGAGAGAGAGAGAGACAGAGAGAAAGAGAGAGAGATTGAAAAGGGCATCATTCTAAATAATCACCTCTTTTACAGCTTCCTGTTGTCTGATTGGCTGTATACAAACACCCCGTTATAGGTCACCACATTTTCTTAAAAGTAGCTACACGTCCCATAAAACGATTAGCCAGATGTTAAATGCAATGTCTTAGCTGTAATTAAAGCGACAATGTAAATTTATTTGTTCATGTGTCATATTGTAATTCCAATCAAGATTTAACTATTTAAAAAACGTGTGACATTATTTTATTCAATTATAAATTATATTTTAGTCAGATATTTTTTATAACCTGTAGTGCACACATACAGATTAATTATCAATGCATAAATGTAACTGTAAGCACAAACAATATTATTTACATACTTTGTAGTGTAGCTAACTACACACAAGTAGTTTGACTGTAGTTGAGCTATTTACAATTATGAGCAGCTTGTAATTTGGTAAACTACAGTTTTCGTAACGCTGCTACTGTATAAATCTTTCTACTACTGTAATAAATTTACCTGGTGATGTATCAGCAGAGTATTCTGTGGTTCTCATAGGTGATGTTGACAGAGACAGTGGTGGCAAAGTAGTTTTCATGTCCTCCACTCTCTGACGTTTGTCTTGTACCGTGGTGAGAACTGCCTGTTGACCAGAGCTGGTTGTGACCACCATCTTCTCTATCATTCCACTACGGCTTTTGCTGAGCTTTTTTTGCCCCGCTGACATCACAGGAGTGGCAGCTGTCACGGTTGCCACGGTAGCGGTTACGGTCGCCGTGGTGGCGGTCATGGTAGCCGTGGTTGCAAGGCCAGAAAAGAATGTTGCATCTTCACGAGGCACTGGATGCGAAAGCTCCGGGTTCGATAAGGAGGTAGAGAAGGTGGGTGTGGGGTGTACTGCCTCTTTAAAAAACTGCTGATCCCCCTCAAAGCTTTTGGTGAGAAGGGATGCGTGGAGTTTGAGCAGTCTCAGGTTCGAGAGGTTTGGTACAGCGTCTGTTGTGAGCTGCTGGATGTCTGTCGGTCGGGCTTGTTTGCTGGTGAAAGGACTGAACTCTCTCTCTGATTCTGATTCTCCACCTCTCTGAGCGTGTGCAGCTCCATCTTCTGCAAAATTAAAACACATAGAGGATTAGTACAAGATTAAACTGGCCCATAAAACTGGCCCTGCTCTTGTATGTCAATAGGCAGAGCACGGCACTGGCAAACACAAGGCCATGGGTTTTATTCCTATGAAATAGCTAACAAATTATTCAACGTTTATTTATTTATTTTTAGAAGGCCAAGCGTGGTAACACATACTCAGATTTTGTTCAGGAGTGAGAAGTGAACACACAAACTAAAACCATAAACACACAGCTGGAGAAGCACTGCGGCACACGGTGAGCAAAATAACCTCTGTTGTTTCCTGCTGTCATTGGGAATCAAACCTGCAACCTTCAGGTTACAAGTCCAATGCTCTAACCATTAGGCCACAACTGGCTAACATGAGGCACTGCCAAGAAAAAGAATCAAACAAGTATGACTGACATTTAGAATTACTGCAAATTTAACAGTGTCTCAAGAGTAAGAGAAAAGCAAGAGTATTTTTCAGGGAAAACAAAGTGTGAGACACTCATAAAAACTCTTTCATCTTCTCGAGAGTAACACAGCTCGCTATGCAGGAAACTCTCAGAAGAGATCAGAGGGAGATGGCTGATGACAGCCGTCACTTCACATCTAAAAGTCTCAACAAATATTCTGCTCAGAAACAAACTCTGCAATCAGACTCAGAGATCAAATAGGTACAGAGTACCTATATAATACAGGTACAGAGCTTTATTTTATTTGCAGAAGACTCATTGCACATGTTACTTTAAACACATTTTTGGGGGGAACATAACTGGAGTTGTGTATTTTCACTTTGCACAGATCCATCGCTGCTGCTACTGTCAAAAAATGTAAGTGCATTTTGCGTCTATTTTAATGCACTGCTTTTAGGCAATTAATGCACTTCTGCATGAGTGAACACGGAAGGAAAGTGACATGAAGACAAACACACACACACACACACACACACTGCAAACCGTGAACACACACTTCTGGAGCCGTGGGCAGCACTGTGGCAGCCTCACTCGAGTGCACCTCAGTTGTTACCTGCTGACATTGGGAAGTCACAGTTCAGACATTTATGCTTCTATCATAAAGATATTGGTAATATATTCCAATACACTAAGGAAATCCCTTTTGGTTTTTCTGTTATTCATCAAAAAATAGTGTCTGTGCTTTGCTAAAAACAACATCTGGTGCTCTGTTGTATCTGACAGGAAATGCTTCAATTATTGAGTCATGTGACACATTAAACTGCTGTCAGTTCATCTGTCTCTTCATAATAAAACTCCTCCAGGATTGCAGCAGCTCTCCAGGGACCTCAGTGCTGTTTGACTTAAGAAAACAGCAACTGTACAGGTAGACCAAAGTCTCAGGTAGAGGCAAAGTATTTTGAGGCAATAAATAATAAGCCCCTCCCATTTTCATGTCCCCCTATTTTGTGCTTATTGGCATTCTATATGCTTATTGTATTCCCATGGTCCCACATGAAAGAACACAATAACCACAAAGTCTGTGTGTAAGCGTTTTATTAACTCAGAGATAAATGCTAGCAAAGAATCCCTTGACATTAGAGCAATATTTGCTCAAATTTCTATTTACCAAACAACATATTTAGCCGACGATGCAGTCGCACAAGCTTTAATTAAAATGTTGCGCTCCTGTGTCTCTACAAGACCATACATCACACGGTAAATTCGGTGGCACAAATTGGAAGCTGATGTAACAAACAGGTTTGAAGCCTTAAAATAGCTCTGGCTCTCAAGCAATGACCTCACACTCTCTCTCCCACCCATTAAAAACACACAAAGCGCATGTCAGTCCGGTGTGAATCTCATTCATCAAGATGACACTCTCTCAAATGAAAGTGTGATCAGATCAGATTCTAATGGCCTTAAACTGCAGCTTCACAAAGCCGCGCAGCGTCAGACCAAGCCGTCTGATTCACCTGCAGACTGAAGACTTGTCATAAAGCTCTGTAAGAGGCCATACGTCAATGCTTTCAGATTTTTAATAAGAGAAAAATCAAAATACCCTTCAGTGCACATAAAAAACTGAACTAATGCAATTGTGGGTTGGGTTAAACCGTCTAACCCAGCTAACTGGGAACGTTCTCAGAATGTTGGCTAACATTCTCTAAAAGTCCTCCCAAAGTTCTTGCTGTAATGTTAGTAGAACATTTTTAACGTTTTATATCACATATATCAAAAACATTATTCTTACGTTTAAGTGGAACATTTTAACAACTGGATAAAAATGCCTGAATATCATTTTTGTAACCAAGCAATAATGTTAATAATGTTAATTCAGCATCTGGATGTTTTGAATGTTCCTAGAACTAAGATTAGTAGTGTTTTTGTTACCAGTGGGAAACGTTGGGAAACGTTCTTACAACCTAAAACAGTCAAGTTGAGACTTGACTTTGTCAACATGAAACAGAACGACACAGTGAGCCCACCAGGCATGACTGTCTTATGTCATGTTTATGAAGAGATCCATGTATTACACAGAGATGAAGTGAAGTAGTGTTGGAATAAAGACTTACAAAACAGATGAATTGCTCATTCTTGTAAAAAGCAGCCGTCCAATTACATTACATGGACGTCAAAGACAGTGACACAGCAATTAGTACTTTATCTCACCATGCCTCAGACTCTATTGATCCCTTTCAGACTGAGCCAAGACGCTCAGTCTCTCTCTCTTTCTCTCTCTCTCTCTGTGTTTAGGAGACACGTCCATCAGGACCACTGCCTCATATTTTCATCCCTCATATAGCCAGAAAAATACCATTGAAGAACTGATGACAACTTTTACTAAATGTTTATTATTTAAAAGTTGATTTGTTGTAAAGCAAATTTGTTGTGCTTCCAACTTCTTGTAACATTTTGATTAAGCGATACATAAGTCATGTTGAGTTAAACTTTAAAACAGTTTATTCTTTCTCAAAACGTATTATATCCCAACATATATTAAAATGTATTATTATTAGCTTAATAAATCACACACTGTACACTCTCTCTGTGTTTTCCAGAATGTGTTTTCCAGCCTGTAGAAAACACTTTAAATCATCTGAAACTGTTTATATTTGCTTCGGCAGGCAGCTGTCAGGGTGCAGCGTGCCGCTAGTCAACATGTCTTAAAACATAAGCGGACCGAACAAACACGCAACCTGCCCGACGGACATCAGCGAGCAACACAACATTACAACTGACAGTGATGGATGAGACCTTATCAGCAAGTCTGATAGCTGCAGCTCTCAGCTCCTCCACAGGGTGTGACCATTTGGTCCCAGGATGGAGACAGTGACTCATAGATCTGAACTGGGTCCTTACTGATCACAGGTTCTGGAGAAATGGGAGTTTGGGAAATGTCTTTGTATTTTTACTAAGACAAACAGAGATCTTCTCTCACGCGGTGTACAAACTCAAGTTTCCAGGATTTCTACAGTATTAGTCCACACTGCACAAGAACCTGCTGCATGACATGATACTATCACAGCCAATCAGATGATGTTGTTTAATCTACATTTACAGTAGGAGGAGTGATGTCACTTCCATTTATAGTAAAGCTTATACCATGTACCTAAACTAACCCTACCTAAACAATGTGAGATTACCACTTACTGAGATTCATATTAGGGGTATGTTGACAATAGAAAACTAACATACTGCCCAACTTATTTTTGCCGAAAGTACACCATAGCACAATATCTAGATAGTTTCAATGCACTCATTTTGACCTTCATTTTTAAATATGATCTCTTTATCATAAACGTATAGTTCAGATTGCAAAAAAGACTACAATGATGTTTATATAAACACACACAGGTTAGGTTTAATAATAATGGGTTTTTTATACTGTAAAACTGCATATTCTATCCCCTAACGCTCACCCTACCTCTGAACCCAACCCTCACAGAAACCTTAATAAAATTTTAATTCACAAGAATCATTTAGGGACCACTGGTCGGTCCCCACAATGTGTGTGTGTGTGTGACATATACCCACACGCATTTTTTATTTCAAACAGGCGTTGTATCACTGTTATACATGTTTACAGAGCTAGAGATCCCAAACTTTACTGCATTGAAACACTGGCCTGAGAAAAACAGAACTTTTCAAAAGTTTAGTTTCATAACAAACCACTTCTGGGTGGCAAGATTGAGCAGCAGGCAGCAGGTGAAATCTGACATACGCTCAGCGACAAACAAAATAAAGCATATGTGTGTGTGGGTGTGTGTTATGGAACAGCATGCATTTACTGAATACATATACTGTTAGTGGCACTTCTGTGACATGCAGCTTAGCGGAGCGGGAAAAATGTTTTACCTGAAAGTTCATAATTTAATTGTTTGTGGAATATATTAAAGTGAGGTCATTATCTTGCTTTCAGACAGGAATCCACCCACGTCGGAGAGAGAGGTCACTGCATTCCTGTCACGCTGACACCAGTTAAAAACAAGCAGTTTTATGAACTTCTGCGCTGTTGAAAAGGAAGGTTGGTACATCACCGGTTCGGTAATAATACATTACATACATCTGCCAGGTGCTTTTATTCAACGTGAATTACTGTACAGCTCATTTAGACATGCATTTTATCACTATGTGTTTTCTGGGATTCAACCCCCCACCTTGGGGTTGCTTGCCAGGGTGCTCTACCAATTGAGCTACAAGAACACAGATGCACCCCAGCTACAGGTGCATAGAGAGACTGATTTAACTCAAATTCAAATTCAAATTTTATTTGTCACATACAAAATCATACACAGTACGACATTTTTACGACTGTCTTACATGGAAAGAAAGGGAAAATTAATGTAAAAATTTAAGGTTTTTAAGTTTTTAAATGTAGTGACATTATAATGATATAGTGCTCCTGTAATTCATCAGGTACAATATGGCCACTTATAAACAGAATATAGAAATTCCAGAATATTTGTATATTTATGTAATATAATAATATAATGTAATATTTATGGCATATTAATTTGACATTTTTGCAGTATTTTGAAATGTTGCATATACATGCATGTACAAGTATTCATGAGAGACATATTTTTATATTTGTGACATCCATACATGAACATATATATTACATATGTGTTTCCGTATATCAGACGTCTGTATAGGTAGTTTCACAGTATAATTGGTATAGGAGGGAGATACTGACACTGTTAGACCGCAGCCCATTAGACAGACAGCAGCAAGAAGGTGAGCTACAGGGAGAGAACATGCCCACAGAAAATAATGATGATCATATTTGTCCATCTGTCTCCTGAGGCGTGCAGTAAATGATCTAGAGATCCAGTGAAACATTGTTATCAGATCAGAAGCAGCCCGAGAAAAGTTCAATTCATTATTCTCCTCTCTTTTTCTGTCTCTCTCTCCCTATTTATCTCTCTCTCTTTTCCCCTTTAATTTTTAAATCTGTCATTTTCCACCTGTACCCACAACTGTGATTAAACAGCAGAGCATTGTGAACTGTGACTGAACACAACCATAGAAAACATAATATCCAAGTACAGTAATGAGCTATTACAAACGATTGGCCATGGATCATTACCAATAAGACTTTCTTCCATTGCTTTTTCTCTAAAAGTAATTCTTGGCTTCTTACGATGAATAGTTTTGCAGGTTTCATTGTATAAGACGAGATATTTAACAGACAGACGCATGTTGGAATATTCAGAGAATTCCAAAATCTCATCATCGCCAGCCTCATTATAACACTTCTACAGATCACACCTGATCAAGAGTCTGTGAGAGAGACAGAGAGAGAGAGACAGAGAGAGAGAGACAGAGAGAGAGAAAACAATTCGTGCAGTTTTAAACAACAAAGGCTTGGGAGAAAATGACAGCTTGTCAGAAATAGATACAGCCACAGAGGAGAAGATACAACAACAAGAGGTGAGAGCAACCAAACAGCAGGAAAATAAACAGACTTTGGTTCTTGGATTTTTGAATCTCCATAAGCCTTTTTATTTTGCTTACATCCTTTTGTATTCCTTTAAGTAAATTAAAATCTACAGGCTGTTAGAGAGCAGAGACGGACGGTGTGTGTGTGTGTGTGTGTAGTGTTTCTACAAAATCTATCATCCCTTAAAATGAGATTTGCACAGTCTAATATATTTCACACACTCTTCATTTGTTTTTTGTCCCTAAAATGTAGACAAAACCTGACTCACTGGGACACACACACACACACACAAGTTCCCAAAACAAACACACACACCTTCATCTAAATGCAGACAGTGTATTAAATGTCAGACTCAACCAAGATATATGTGTCTTATGTGTAAGTAAACCTCTTTTCTTGCTTTCTTTTTAGTTTAAGAGTCATGTTTTCAATTTATTTCAACAGGCATCAGACTCCAGCCACAATATTGTAAATGTCTGAAACTTAAAATCAGACAGACGTTGAGGAATTTCTACACAGCTTGTGTCTGTTTGTTTATGTTTTTCTACAATTATAGGGATCAAATGTCCTCACAAGGATGGTAAGTCACACACACCTACATTGCGGGGACCAGCCAGCGGTCCCCATTAGAGAAACTGATTATTTAACATACTAAATGTTGTTTAAAAAAGTTAAAAATGAAAATGTAAAAAACTAAAAATTTAGGTATTTAGGGTTAGGGGGTATAATATACAGTCTGTACAGTATAAAACTCATTATGTCATTATGTGGAAAGTCCCCACAAAGCTGTGTGTGTGTGTGTGTGAGAGAGAGAGAAAGAGAGAGAGAGAGAGAGAGAGAGAATGATGCATCTGTGACCTATCTGTCAGTGAGTCACAAAGCAAATTCCTGATCAGCTGGAATCATGTAAGCATGATGGGAAATATCAGAGATAAATCCTCACATTTCGCTCTTTTAACTCTATTTTATTCTATCTGCCTCTCTTTACAGAGACGATAGTCCTCTGTGATTGACAGGGAGTTTTTATTGCAAAGGAAAGGTCAGGGTTACTAAAACTGACAGAGAGAGAGAGAGGAAGAGAGAGAGACTGATTAGATGCTCTCTGATGAGCTCAAAACTCCCAGAAGCCTTTGCTCTCTATATTTCTGCCAAACATTAACCCGTTTGCTCTGTGACAAACAATCAAGAGCACAAAATACTGAAGAAAACTCAATGTAAATGTAAATTTAGGTCCAGGTATATAACAACAGTCTATTATTCTCTTGTCCTGATACTGAATCAGCACTTGAATGAGACACTCCACCGTACAGCACATTAACATACGCTTGCAGTTCTTATACAGTAAACAGTATTCTTATCTAAACCCATCCTGATGTGCTTTCACTGAGCCCACAGAAACTCTCAGGACAGAATAAGGTTAAAATTGAGGCATTTCTAATAGATTTAAAATTTGGAGATTCTCTTTGATGGGGTTCTCTGCCCCCCCTCTGTAAAATACAACTGACCTGGCTGCGGTCCCTTCAGTTTCGGAGAGCAAGAAAATACTTCCCTATACTTCCAGCTGAAGCTAAGTACTGAATCAGGGAGTAACGCGGCTAGTTTCTAAAGCTGCAGTACTTTAATGAACACACTTTTATCATTTGCATATCTGGAAGCATCTGATTGGCTGAGCTGTAAAGGGTGCCGCCAGGGCTGGGCCATGATGAGCTGTATGGACCGGCTCAGCTCAACAGACTGGGTCTTTTCACACAGACAGTATTGATTTCTACAGATCTTCAGCCACAAACAGCAGGTCATAGACTGACAGATAAAGAGACACAGAGAGAGAGAAAGAAAGAGAGAGAGAGAGGGAGGGAGAGAGAGTGATATTAATGGTGTAGATTGTATTCCCCTTGTGTCTTGTTAGGTTCTCAAGTTTTCACGGTTTATTTCTGAGATCCCGCCAGGTGCCGCTTTTCACCATATTACCATGGAAACAACTTCAAGACGGTGCCGCTGGGTCCTTTCAATTTATGCTTTGAATAATGAGTAATGAACATACAGATTTTTCCTGGGCTGTCCGTCTGGGTCATCACAAGTCATTGATTTCTGTATTTGAATATGTAACAAGTGAGAGATTGTTAAATGGAAAAACACAACGACATAAAGTAACACAGCAGAGATGTGACTTAACACCACTTATTAACATCAAGAACCCACAGAACATCCACGAGAACCTTTAGACTTAACCCGAGAGCAACATTAACCCGAGAGCAACAAACAATCAGGGACTCTTTGTTCCCCTGAACGAACACAAGGTCATACTGACTGAACAGAAATAAACAAGCTTTCAAGCAAATAATAGGCAAAAACTGGTCGTTCAGTTGGGCAGCCCTTAAGTGCCAAAAAGGCCGAAAGGATTCACACTAATTCACACTTTATCTCTGTTCCCAAACAGGAAGGCACGTTTGTATTGTGTGTTTGACATTACTGACAGCACATCAAATGAGTCAAAAAATGCTCTAATAAACATGCTAGTGGTCATTCAGGAGCGTGCGTGTGTCTAAAAATGACGCCTCAGTAGTCAGCTCACTAAGTTTCTTCAGTCTCTTTCTGGCTTTGGGACCCCAACTGTGATTGGCAGCATTGACTCTCTGTTCTCTAATCAGCTTCTCTTGTCTGTGTAATCAGTCAGGCCCAGCAGAAGCCTGAACAGAACCAGGACTGCAGTCGCCCCGAGACGCCCTGATCCGTGAGTCTCACACCTCTAATTGCCAATTCACCTACTGATAGAGCCGCCCAGGTGGCCGTTTAGCAAGTTAACCTCATTCATACTGGAACAATTACACAGCGCTTATGTGAAGTCCCGGCCGTCAATCTGATTCTCACGTACAGATGTGCTGAGGTCTGGCCATTTGTGCTTCTTGTTGAGGGCTAGGAGTCTGCTCTAGGAAATAGAATATATTTAAATAAAATAGCTTCCACAAAAAAGAAAATTGTCATTTCTTATCTTTTATGCCATTCTAAAATCATAAACCGTAATTTGTGCTTGTCAAGCCATTTTCAAGAGTCTTAAAAGCTGTGTGTGTTTGTGTGTGTGTGTACACATATTAGTACAGTTGTTTAGTCTTAAACCGGCCCTCACGATTCTCCCCTGAAACAGCTATTTCCTTCTCTGCATCGAACGAGAGAGAACGGGCTGTTATGAAAAACAGCTGTGTCAAAATCAGTTAGCCGTCAGCACGGCTGTAGCTGGCAGTACGTCTCCCATAGCAACGGCAGGGCTTTAAACATACGAGAGTGCTTTCACCGTCCTGCCAAAACACAAATGTCAACAACACAACAACTAAACCACGTCACAAACAGCGGCTCTGCCTGGATTACGTTACTGCATTAGCCAAGTTCCTCATTAACGGCGCCTAATTACTCCAATTCATTAACTGGGCATAATTGCTTTCAGCACTGACATCTCTGCACATCACAAACGCTCATGAGATTCTGACTGAAGCACAGTCGTCCACACGCTCTTTTATTGTTTTGATGTGTCAGACCTTTCAAGTGAGGCAGTCCAGTCAAGTCTCTATATATTTTATATTTGTGCTTTTCATAATACACATCACTTTGAAGCAACATTATTTTTTTTATTTAGGGTGTGTTTACTGTAAACTGTATTGGACTGTTTAATGCTGTTGGAGGTGGTGTTTATACAGCTGTTGCATGTATGGTGTTATGAGATCAATGTTTGGAATATAAAATTATGAAGAGAATCATGTAAAAGGAAAAAGGATCAAATGAAACGTGTAAATAAATATTAAATTAAATTACGAAATGTATGCCCTTGTAAAACAACAACCAAATGGACTACTTGCTATTAATGATGAAGTTCCAGAGCTCAGTTAAAACCCAGCAAACATGGAATGTTCACAGAACATTGGCTAGCGTTTTCTAAAAGTTCTCTCAAAATTATAAAAAAATGTTCTTGCCAAACATTTTTATTATTATATATAATATCTATTAAAAGCGTTATTCTTAAGTAGTTAGTGGAACGTTACAGAATTAAAACATATTAGAATAACGTTCTTATAACCAAGCAATAATGTTAATAGAACAATCTAAAAACCAGGATGTTTTGAACATTCCTAAAACTTTCAAAATAGCATTTTTAACATTTTTGTAACATTAGGAGAATGTTGTATGAATCCGACTGAAGGCGAACTGAAGGTTTTACCACAAAAACATTTGTTTAGTCTCTCATCTCTCTTTGAATGGAATCTGTTATCTGTTTCTGGCTCTGGAGGAGGAACGCAGTGATAAACTTCTCAAAATGACAATTATCTACAGAGCATTTTGTAATAGCACCATATGCCTGATAAACTCTGACACAGTATTCAGTTCCTGTTCCTCTAACCACATTCAACCACCGCAGCAGCTGATTGAAAGTAACGCTGCGGCTCAGAGCACTGCAGGAAAGGGACGCCATGAAACCTCCATTTGTCCTGGTGCCTTTGAGGGCTCAGCGCCCTGTGCTCTGATCCTGCCAAAACACAGAGCCTCTTATTTGACAAATGAGCTCAAGGGATCTGCAGAACATCTTTCCCTGCCAGTTTATTTCAGATATTTAAAGACATTTGTGCGCGAGAACTTCTCTCAGCAGGATCATCAACCCTAGCTAATCTGCTGATGTGTTTTATCGTTTTAGAAAAAAAAGATAATTTTGCTGACATAAATATACAATTCTCTCTGTTAACTTGCCAAAAGACCACCAGATTTCACATGCCTCAAATAGTTAACCTTTTTTTGTCTTACTGGTTTTTATTGACAGTTTATTTACAGAACTGGTAGTGTTTCTGTTTGTAGTTACTGTAAGCTAAATGTTGATTAGATTTAAAATATAATTAAATGATTTAAGTCAGATGTATTTGTCAAAAAATGTGTTATATTATAAAAAACATGCCCTGATTCTGGATGGCAAAATTTTACGCTAAATAAAACATATTCTGACATCGCTTGTGACTGATGTAAATTTCAGTGCCAAAGACCCGGCAAACAGTGTGAAGGTAGATGTTTGTTCTGGCTGTGCAAATGTCAATCAAAGCTGGAGGGCTGGTGAGATGTTTAATGTGAGAAGATTAAATTGTTCCGCTTGCACTAACAACAGGCTGTCATGCAGGGGATGTCACAGGCCCGTGGCTCCAAAATGTGTCCACCACGAGAGCCAGCAGGTCTGACAGTGTAGCTGCTTGGAGACACATTTGAAGTGTTTACTCAGATTATTCTCTGATAATTCAATTTCTAAAAATGCAAAACAGGCATTTAAAGAAATGTTTTGATTAATCAATAAAAGATAATATTTTTGCCTTCGCAGCCTGAATATATTTAGGCAGGATGTGTTCTGTTCTATTCTGGCTCTTTCCTGGAAACACTCTGTGCATTTATGCGCCTGTGGCAGAGAGAAACCTCAAGGACACTGAATAATGAAATGTCACACGTTACGACAGGTGGATTAGGAGGCCAAGGAACCTTTACCGTTCAAAATGTCAGCTCATAATCTTTGATTTAAATATCTCAATTTTATGGTTGTTTGGCTGCAGGTGTCTGGCATCTAATGAGCATTGACTTGTGCTTTCAGATGATCAGGGAATATTGATGCCCAGGAAGTCGATGTCGCCGCCCTTCAGGCTAAACTGAAAACAGCAGAAATCGATAGCTGTAGAATGACAGCTTGCTGAGCAAAGTGTTTTGAATCTGGTAACTTTCATGCACTCCTAAAAGCTATGAGTTCACTGATGTTGTTTTTTTCATGCATTAAAGTATGAAGTGCTAAGTTTTTGTGTGAATATAAGGGTTGAGATTCTGTTGAAGGGAGATAAACATGGATGTTTTTTCAATGCCTGTTTCCACATTTTATGCTGTTGCATCCTGTAGGTATTCAACAAGGCCACGCTGAGATCTGTTGACTTTTTTACGAGCACAGAGCATCTGATATACACCTGGCACTGCCATTGGGGTGAAGCTTACCTGCATAATCGGCCTGATGATGCAACACTTCTGCGCCCAACAGCACTGTTTACTAAGGCCTGTGTGAGGTCCAGCACTCAGAAAAGAGAGATTCACAACACATCCGAGTGCTTGAGGAGATCAATACAGCAGTAGACACAAACAGGATGTTAGATACCAGCAGATGAGACAAAATCCCTGCTAACAATTTTCAGGATGTCAATTTTTAGAACGTTTGCCCAATGTTTTTATTAGGTAATGAAAGCGTAAAAAAATATTATTTTGAAAGTTCTAGGGATTTTCAAAAATCCAGTTTTGTATGGATAGTGCTTGGTTGTAGGAACGTTTTTTAACATTTTAATTCTGTAACATTTTTAAAATGTTCCACTAACAACTTAAGAATAACATTTGCGATACGATATAACATTACAAAACTTCTAATAATGTTACTGCAAAAATGTCTTTGATAACATCTGAGTCATCACATGAGATTTAACAGTAAAAAAGCTCTCACACAAAAAACACCCTGTTCTTCCTTTTCTGAGGTATTCATAGCCTTCAGTTTCATAAAGCAACATTATTGTGAGAAACGGTAAAGCACAGGTTGGTATCTCGGCTCCAGCTGCGGGGTTCAGACAGCGTGGAGATATTGCAGAGCATTCTGTCCTAATGACTCTCATTCACAACCCATAAACTGACAAAGAGCCAGACTAATGTCAACTAGCGGCTTCTGAATAGCCCTTGATCAAGCTAATCACCAGCTATCCAAAAAACAGGTGTAGAGCATTTTCAACCCCGCCCCTGAAATCAGGGGTATGAAAGGCGCAAACTGAAACCCTCATTTCAATATTTCTGTGTTTGAATAGCCGGAACATAAGATGATGAATGGTGAAATTATGAAAAGATCTGATAACTGAAAACTGCAGAGAGACACAAATGAATTCGGGAATAGACGTTCAAGAAGACCTTGATGATCATCAGCACACACGTCAGAACTATCGGACGTGGAGTTTGACAGCCATGCCTTCAAAAAAAAACGTAAATGACTCATTTTTGCCTTTCAGAAATTCCGTTTAATTTATTTCTATAGCGCTGTTTCGTTTCAAAGCAGCTTTACGAAAACATTTCAGTACAGGCTGAAGTTGCTTTAATATAGAGCTCATCTTTGTGACAATAACTTTATATAACTAAAACACATCAGTATCAACAATAAAAAAAATCTCATTTTACTATCCTCATATTAAAAACACTTCCATTGATTTTTACAGGAGGGATTTGAGCAGGTAGAGAAAGCTGAGAAAACACGCACACAAAACGAGACTTGCAGCTGAAATGTCAATATAAGACATACATATGAAATGATTTAATATAGAATCATCACTGAAGGGTCATGTGGCACACTGAGGTCAGAGAGATTCACAGGTCAACCCCACTGAGTTTAACTGCTGATGTCTGACACGCAAAAGCTTTCATCAGAAAACCTCGCGTTCCTCATTCAGAAGTATCAAAATATTAAAACACGGTTTCAATTATTTTAAAGGGTTACACCTTTAAATAACGCTTTAGTTCATTTGTGCTGCTCCAACTATGTTATGTCTAAGACGGATTTAACAGATTTAGTTTGTACTTCGGATGCTAATATGAGCCCGCATGACAGAACAGAACATTATCCGAGCACATATGGACGAAACATGCGTGTCAGTTAATTAAATACAAACTACAACGCACTGCTTATTAAATAAAACCACTCCATCTGTCGTCCATGCGAAGTCTAAGTATTAAGCCGAGTTAGAATTCCAATGTTATTAAACTCTATAAAGAACTCATCTGGTTTCATTAAACTGCATACGGGACTATAATCTAATCTCCAGGATTAGTGTCTTAAAGACTCAAAACAGAAGCGCTCAGTCTTGTTACAGCACTGCGCGACAGAAACGCTGTAAATAAACTCATCCCAAATCTAATGGTTGTGATTCAGCGTTTAAGAAACGTCTAAGTAACAATAGCCATTATGACAAATTGTGGGGCCGTGCGCACAGGGCGCGTTCTGCGCTATTCTGTAGTTTTTGGTCTGGGTGCACACGCGTCAGACGGACGCGTTTCATCATTGCGTCGCGTCTCGGTGTGTTTTTCTTCAGCGTCTTCCGCCAGCGTCGAGTTTTTACGCTGTTAAGTTAAAAATTGTTCAACTTTTAAAATCGCGTCATCATTTCCATTCATCTGTGGGCTTCTTAACGCAAGCTTTCGTCCCAAATCTAAACGTCCCCCGACTCTGTCAGAAATTAAATGAAGTTTATACTTCTTATTTCTCTCTACCAATATCTGTTAACCTATAGCGATGAACCATTTATTAAAAACGCGTATGTGTGGATACCGAGTTGCCAGTAAATCCACAGACCAGACAGTAAACCCCAGACTAACCATGGCAAGTGTCCAAAACCTGCTTAGATAAACAACTAACTCTATAACCTACATAACTCGAAAATATAAGACTTACCCTGACGTGTTTGACTTAGTGAAACAGCCAGAACCAGCAGCAGAAACAGCGAGTTGGTTTGGAACACAATCCTTACGCACATACTGAAACGACTCCTAAAAACAATCATGTCCTTTAGTTTAAAAATCCGGTCAGAATTACAAAGGTCAAATAAAATGTCCGTTAGGTCTTGTGCGCGTACAGATCGTTGTGTTGTCTATGGGCTACACGCTTCTTTCCTACTGAATCAAACAGAGCTCCGGCAGTAACACAGAGAGGGCTGAATCACAAGCTGTTGTAATCGGATTGCTCGCTGTGGTGGTTCAGCACCGCGGACAGCTCCCGCACCCGCGCACCAATCAACCTCGACACGGCTGGAAACTTTGGACAGCAGCCTGGCGCTCACCCAACAGCGCGTCATTTGACTCTGATCGGAGGCTTTGTGTGCGAGGAGATAGAGGGCATAATATCAAACCACTGCGGCATTGGTTTCAAACAGAAAACACAAGCATTGAATTTCACGACAAAGATTGTAGAGTTTTTACTCACACAAAACAAAATAATACAGATATTGTTCAGAATTACAACAAGACGTATTTGGACACTTTGCGGTTGTGAAGTATAATGTGTGTGTTAGTGTGTGTTAGTATAAGGTCCATAATTAACGTGATGAACTACACCTGTGTGGTTACTTTGATATCACACCTGTGTGAACATGAGAGAAACTAACTTCATACTTTGACTAAAACTGATCTTGAGGTTACCTGGTTAAAAGTAGCAGCAATAATGCTTTGAGTTATAAAAGTGCAGCTATGAGAAAAGGACATTTATTTTAAATGCCACACGCTTTGATATTTTTGTTATAGATTTTTGAACTTTTGGGGCCAGAATATGTCTCCAATATTGAGCCCCACTGGATGTCAACAGAAACAGCTGTAAAACAAAATAAAAATTATGTTTGCATGAAGAAACAACAGCAGGCTCTCCTGGCTCTGTTTTACAGCTTGAGTTGTTTGGCTAAAGCCTGTATCTCATTGCTCAGACCATCAGCCAGAGATCTGAGCTCCACGGCACTGCTGAGTCTGTCTGCTTGGCTAATGAAAATCATGGCCGTGAAATACAGTGACCGCTGCGCCAAGGCGATGAAGCCATCATCAGCCTCACAGGCTCTGCATCCATTTCAGATGGGATGCTGACTAAACAGCCATTTAAATAATATTACTGAGAAGTTAATCTACAGTATAACCTCCCATATCTACAGAACTTTAAGTTAATGACTATAAGGTTTAATGACTGTGACCTTGTCAATTACAATATTGGGTTTCTCCATAACCAGACTGTAATAATCATTAGATAACGTTATTTGAATGTTATTTGAATGTTTTTTATACAGCATGCTCTTTGTAGGAGCATTCCTTGCAGATTAAACGTTAATGGGAATATTAAATCTGTGAAGCTGAAATTAAAGATGTCTAAAGCAGAAGGATGTTCATTAAACTGTGAGATGAAAGCCATTTTTACTCTACTTCAGCTCGTGATTGAATCACAGCTGTTCTGAGGTACTGTGGTTCCACCAGGTTCCTTCTCAGCTGACAGATGTTTGGTCTCTGTAGCTGAAATCATCATCAAATCTCTTTGTTCTGTTAAACCAGACTTTCCCTCTGAAAACATTTTTAAGAATGGGACAGCTCTACTGATGAAGTTATTTTGTGTTCATGAGCCATCTGGCAGAAAACCATCTCTCTCAACTAAACACCCGACAGCATCAAAAAACATGACAGTTGATTTCGTGTTTGTGGGAAACAGACGCTGGACAGTTTTATATCAAATTATGAAGTATCCCTAAACCTTCCCAGCTAACAATTATAGGTTGTAAGAACATTTCCGTAACGTTTCCATTAAGCACATACGCCATTAAAAATGTTATCTTGAATGTTCCATAAATGCTCAAAATGTCCAAATTTGTAGATGTTGTGTTAATGTTATTGATTGATTGTATAAACATTAATCAAACAATTATACAAACAAACTTAAGAACAACATTTCTGATAATAACGAAACCACTTGTTGTAACCTTAAAAAACTTTCTACTAATGTTACTGCAAGAACGTTTTTGATTGCTTTAGGAGAACTTTTAGAGAACATTAGCCAACATTCTGAGAACGCTTCCTGTTAGCAGGGTAACCCTGACTGAAATTTTAGGTTTCAATAAAATTGCTTAATAGGCTCATGTTTACCAGCCCTCACAATGTGGGCAAAAACCAACAGGTGCACAAATGCAGCGTCTATCTGTTTTCTTTCAGAGGTGAGCCGAGGCCACTTATGCCAAAACAAACTGTATCAAGGAAAGCCACATGTCTGAGATAAGCATACTTGAACCCTATTTCTACACTTTCATTATCACACACTCCTTATTATCTCAGAGCCAGTGCGCCTTCTGGAATATCTGCTAAAATGGTATTAGCTTCAGTTTATGTACTAGTTTCTATGCTTGTACATAAAGGCTGTTTTCAGTTCCATTTAAATATCTCAGGACGAACCAGGTCAAATCTGACCATCAGGTCCAAATCGTGATCGTAAAAGTTTTCTTAAGCTGCGTCTCAGAACATATTCACACACACACACCTGGGACCAAGTAAGTTCACTTTTAAGACCAAGTAAATTATTCATTGGGCAAGAACAAACATTACTCTGTTTGCATGCAGGGGTGGTAATATTAATATTCATGAGGCAGGACTGAAGCTCAGACTGCTAATAAGTCATTTTAACAGGGAATGGCAGTTGACATGACCATGCCCTCCAGTGTAACTACTCTATATAATAATTCTATAGTTCACATATTTTTAAAATAGTTCTATAATGATAGAATTCTCTGTTTAAAAATGGGTTTCTAATAATTACACATACAGTTATTATGGCCCAAGTTTTTATTGATTTTTAGAAATTAGCCATAACACACTGTGAGCTCTCAGATTAAGCAGTGTTATATGTTATATTATATACAGTGTGAATTTCACCTGAGATTCACGCTTTCTCGTCACGACAGCTTGTCAGTTTGTGGTGGATTACAAACTAGATCCTTTAACAGAAATAAAACAAGCGTTCCCGCTATAAAAAAGCAAGATTTCTGCGCTATAAACATGCGAATGCGGCTCGTGAACTCCCTACAACCTTTAGGCAGAAACGCCTAATTTCTCAGTCTCAAATTGCGACATCTTAACGAACTGTTTGAGGAAAGTTGAGGATAGTGTGGATAAAGCCTTTTTCTTTTTCAAATATCAGCCAGCCACTTGTCTAGTGTGGTTACAGGTTTTAGCTGTTAGCCTTTATTTTTGGTTACAGTACAGGAAAGACATCAGTTTAATATCAGCTATTATTGGGAGTCCGTGTGTGGAGGAGGCGATGTCATTTTCACCCTTAAACACAATTATATAAAGTTAACAGTGTGTGTCCGGCAAACATTCTGAAACATGCATTTGTATTGTTTATGTTTTCGCAGTGTCTTATACGAGTGGATATAAATATTTAAAATATGTTTGCGTATGTGTGTGGGTGTGTTTGTTATGCTTTACTGCAGATGAAGCAAGTTATGGACTACAATAACATCTATAAATCGTAAGACTGGAAAGAGATGGAATTGAGTTTTTGATTATAACATCACATTACCAACAGCCCAATCACAGCCACGGTGATATTTATTTTAACTCTACCCGAGCACCCATGCAGAGCGATACAAACATTTTTCATATGCTTTTATACGTTCATTTACAGTGTTCCAGTGTTGTTTGTACCACAGTAAATATCTTTCCCAGAATGCAATGTGTCCGGTTAAATCAGTGGACCTGAACTAACTGCTGTATAAAGGACACACATCCCTAAACACAGAACAATTGGGAGATTTTTTTGCAATTTCTTCCCATCTGTATTTTCATCTGAAGAAAATAAAGCTTATATTTACACACAGGGGTCCCCCAGGGGTGCTGCCATAACCTCACACAGCACACAGAGCAGCCATTAACAAAACAACTCGGTTAAACCCAGGGGCCTACAACAAGACCTGCCTTGACATTAATAAGCATAGTGTCAGACACACAGTCCCTGTGGAGAACTGTACGAGGCCCCTAACATACTAGATCAGCCCTCGTCCAGACAGAAGCCTAATAAACGCTGTTCACATAAAGACATCTCTCTCTTTTTGTGTTTCTGTGACTTCATCAACAAATGTTACAGAAGCTGCACAGAAAAAATTACCTTTTGATTGGGAAATAAAACTTTTTCTAATTCTGGTAAATGTCAAGATATAAAAAAACATGGTGAAACAAGAAAAAATGAGAACAAAATGTTGTGATACCACAGGGCTTCGGTGAAATTTACGGGCAAACCAGATTGCTTGTTAGATCTCACAAGAAAAACAAGAACTCTGATCTCACAAAACAAGCCCAAAATAAGCTGGAACAAGATTGGGAAAAGGAGCAGGAAATATATCACGGGAAATTGCATCAGAGCAATATTTGACCATCTAAGTCAATGAGTACATTTGCTCTCTTAAGTGCATACACATATTATAAGTCATTATTATGAAAAACAAGCTTGAACTTATAATACGCAGACATGGCAACACTGAGGGGAAATGTGTTTTGTTTACTCTTATAAGCAAACAAAAAAATGATGCTTCACAATGCCAAAGAAGAATGATTTTAAGTTTTATGCTTCCACAAAGAACCTTTAGCATTCGTAGAACCTTTCTGTTTCACAAAAGGTTCTTTGTAGAGGAAAAACCTTAAGAAAGAAATGGTTCCTTTAGAAGCCTTGGATTAAATGGTTCTTTGGGGAACCAAAAACAGTTCTTCCATGGCATCGCTATGAAAACCTTTTGAAGCATCTTTATTTTTAAAAGTGTTGATTACAGTTAAGACAAATGTTTGTTTGTGTACTTTGTTTCTCTTCATCACCTACACAAGCATCTTAAGGAGGTTTTTGGTCACTCAGTAAACATTCTGGTGCACTAGTTTTGTTCCTTGGGCAGGTGCAAAATCAGATTCTGAAACTGGCTCGTTCATCTTTTCACGTCAGTTCCTGGACTGGTAATGATGGTAATGATGGACTGGTAATGATGGACTGGTAATGATGGACTGGTAATGATGAACTGGGTTCAGTTCAGGAT
>JAZGTI010004610.1:2109-27584 GCA_036877585.1 Botia kubotai
CCCCCCTCCACGGACCACTCCTGAGGGCCGAATACTCCAACACTGTGGTGGACATCCTTGACCTCTGGGAGCAGGAGGCTCATCTCTTGGACCAGGCTCTGTGGAAACAGATGAGTGATGGGACGAGTGAAATGGTTTAAGCAGTGATACGTGAAATGTGGGGTGGATGCGGTATTGTGGTGGCAGTTTCAATTTGTATGTGATCGGGTTGATTTGTTTGAAGATGGGGAAGGGGCCAATGAACCTGGGACTCGTGAGTCTGCTCGAAGTTGATGTTGTCTTACCGCTCTTTGGAGGTGTTGATGAGCTGAGTCCCAAACTCTCTCACTCTCCTGGAACCAATGATTAATAGATGGTACTTCAGATGGTCCCCCCATCCAGGGGAACAATGGGGGTTGGTAGCCGAGTATGCACTGGAAAGGGGTGTGATTCGTGGTAGGTTGTCTGAAGGAGTTCTGCGCGTACTCGGCCCAGATGAGAAATCGGTTCCAGGAGTTTTGATGACCATGACAGTAGGTACGTAAGTAGCGGCCTATCTCCTGGGTCTTTCTCTCTGTTTGGCCGTTGCTTTGAGGGTGATATCCAGAAGATAGGCTTACGGTCACACCTAGGAGAGAGAAAAAAGATCTCCACACTCATGAGACGAATTGTGGTCCTCTGTCAGAGACAATGTCCTCTGCAATGCCAAAGTTTCTGAATACCTGGTTAAATAGTGCCTCTGCAGTTTCCATGGCAGTTGGGAGTCCTTTCAAGGGTATCAGCTGGCATGCTTTGGAAAAAACAATCTACAGCCACCAGAATGCATGTGTTCCCGTCAGAAGCTGGTAGATCTGTAACGAAATCAACTCCTAGGTGTGACCAGAGATGCCGAGGAGTGGGTAAAGGTAAGAGTTTACCTGATGGTAGATGTCGAGGAGTTCTTGAAATGGCACACTTTTGACATCCCCTCACGTACCCTCTGATGTCATTAGCCATGTTGGGCCACCAGAAGCGATCTTGTAGCAGTGAAAGGGTTCTATTGGCCCCAGGATGACCAGTATTTTAATTAAATTTACAATTTAAATACAATTTTACAATTTAAATACAATTTTATTTATATAGCGCTTTTTACAATGTTACATTTCTTCAGAGCAGCTTTACACGAAACAAAGAATAATAATAAAACACAGAACAAATGTCAGACATGTTAATGGTATTATCGCAGCCACGATCGGCTTACAAATGCAAATCATTGGTCACTCTGATGAGAGCAGTCTCTGTACTATGATATGGCCTGAATCCTGACTGGAAATTCTCATAGATACCATTTCTTTCCAGCAAAGAGCATATCTGTGAAGACACCAGCTTTTCCAGTATTTTTGAGATAAAAGGTAAATTTGAGATGGGTCTGTAATTTACTAGTTCCCTGGGATCAAGTTGTGTTTTTTTAATAAGGGGTCTGATAACAGCCAGTTTGTAAGGTTTTGGGACATATCCCAACACCAATGATGTATTAATAATATTATGTAGAGGGTCTATAATTTCAGGCAGCATCTCTTTCAGCAACCTGGTAGGTATAGGATCAAGCATACATGTTGTTGATTTAGATGCTTTGATTACTTTTGACAGTTAATCTCTATCTATAGTAGAGAATGACTGGAGTTGCTCTTTGGGCAGGTTATGATGCACCAGCTGAATTGTTTGTGTTGAAGACAGTTGCATGTTTATGATTCTTTACTCTTGCAGTGTCTATTTTGTTATTTAAAAAATTTATAAAATCATTGCTATTATGCTGTTGACTGTCAGAGGCAGATGACGCTTTATCTCTGGTTAATTTAGCCACTGTGTTAAATACATATCTAGGGTTATGTTTAACTTTAGAGGAGCGACTATGTCTAACGTGTTAGAAAATAGAGAGTTAATATTTTATGTTGTGCTGTCAAGGTTTTCAGAATCATCCGTTATGTTAGGGAATGAAGACAGTGAAGGTAGGTTTTTGATAAAAAAATCTTTAGTGGTAGAATTTATTGTTTTACTGTATTTATAGCAAGTAGGTGACTTTGCAGCCACAGGTAAATGTATTTTACAGGACACCAGATAATGATCTGAAATGTCTTCGCTCTGCTGCAGAATATTGATGTCATCAACATTAGTACCATAAGACAGGATTAAATCTAATGTATGATAACGGCGATGAGTTGGTTCTGACACGTGTTGTGAGACACCAATAGTGTTCAAAATTTAGTGCACCAACTATTAAGACTTGATCAGTGGCTAGCACTACTTATGATAAAAAGTCAGCAAATTCCTTGATAAGGTCTGTGTGGTACCCTAGTGGCCTGTAGACAGTAGCCAGTAGAAATGACAAAGTCTGCTTAATTACCCCAGATGAATATATGCTATATATGCTATAGATGCTATATTAAGCACCATTACTTCAAAAGAGTTGTAACTAAACTCAGATATTTGGGTAGCTGTAAATGTATTCATAAAAAGTGCAGCAACACCTCACCCTTTGCCTTTTGGACGAGGCTCATGCTTATAACAGTAATTTTGGGGGATTGACTCATTTAATGTAATGTAATCATCCTGTTTTAGCCTGTCAAGCAGAGCACGTCTAGGTTGTAATCTGTGATCATATCGCTAACAAGTGCTTTTGTAGAGAGAGCTCTAATATTCAATAAGCCAAGCTTTATTAATTGTTTGTGTGTATTATGTACCTTTTATATTTGTTTAACATTTATTAAATTGCCATGTAATTGTTTACGTTTTTTTTTTGTATTTAGCAGTCCAGGGGACAGACACAGTCTCAATATTATAGTATTTAGGTGATTCTATGTGTTGCAAATTATGTGACATCTGTGGCATGTGACGGCTGGCAGACAGTTGGTTAAGCCAGTCTGTCTGCTTCCTGACCTGGGCCCCAGTTAGTCAAATATTAGTAGTAGTATTACTAAGACTATATGCCAAATTTCTAGATAAATGAGCAGCACCAGCCCTAGAGAGATGGAGGCCATATCTTTTTAACAGGTCAGGTCTACCCCAAAACGTTTCCAATTATCTATGTAACCTATATTGTTCTGTAAACACCACTTAAACATTCAGCCATTTAGTGATGACAGTCTGCTATGTATTTCGTCAACACGATAAGCAGGGAGGGGGCCAGATAATATTATTGTGTCCGACATTGTACTAGCAGGTTGACATTGTTTAATATTATCTTTAGTAATCTTCGACTGACGGAGACAAACATCATTTGTGCCGACGTGTATAATAATCTAACTGATTTTACATTTAGCTTTAGCCAGCACGTTTAAATTTGCTTTAATGTCAGGTGCTCTGGCTCCCGGTAAGCATTTGACAATGGTGGCTGGTGCCTCTATTTTCACGTTCAGTACAATAGAATCTCCGATAACTAGGGCACTTTCAACAGGTGTCTCGGTGGGTGCCTCACTGAGTGGGGAGAACCTGTTTGAAACTGTGATCGGAACGGAAGAGCAGCGTCCTGCGGCTATGCCGTCTCACAGTCACAAAGTTTTCCTGCTGCTGGGGATCTGCAACCGGAACTGAACAATGTATGCCTAGTCGCATCCAAAGTCTGGTCTAAAGCCCTATTACTCTTACTATCCTCAAGTAAAGTCTGGATACGTGTCCCTAATTCTGAAATCTTCTCTGTCAGCCTAACTATTTTCCTACATTTATCACATGTAAAATCCTCAGTGCTGACAGAGAAGGCTACACTAAACGTGGCAAACAGTGCATGTTACAATAACAGGAGAAGATGGCATGACTCACCATATTTTACGAGTTATTTCTACTTACCGCAGTTGTTTGATAAACTCGGGTGGATGAAAAACGCAGATGATGAAGACAATATAGACAGTAAACACAGAAAACAGCTGACCGAACTGAGTCGTCTGTCATGAATAACAATCAAAAGCTAGCGCTATCTAGTTAATTCAATATGATGTAAGCAATACACAAACAAGTTACGTTAATAATGTAGACACCAAAAGTAATCAGATAAGAAAATAATGAAAAAAGAGAGTCAGGGCAAGGCTAAGCAGAGGCACAAACACAACCACTTGCAGCAAGTGGTGAATGCTTCCTGTAATTTCTTCATGGCTTCGGTGGCTTCCATGTTCCAGGACAGAAACTTGGGCTTGCCCTTTAACAAATTGGTAAAAGGAGATGTAATGGTACTGTAATTTGCAATAAAATGAAGGTAGAAATTGGAAAAACCAATTTGTGGGAATTGGCCAGGATCGAATTGCTTCCACCTTCCCCTCATCCATCTTAATACCTTGAGCATCTATATTGTAACCCAAAAACTGAATAAAAGTTTGATAGAAGGTACACTTTTCAGCTTTTAAGAACAGGTGGTGTTTGCTGAGCCGTTTCAGGACCTCAGAAATGTGTTCGTGATGTTCTGCCTCGTTCCTTGAGTACATTAAAATATCATCAATATAAATGATCAGAAAATGATTTATGTACGGGCTTCTGAGGTCTAACTTAGTGAATTTTGGCTCCACAAAGTTGTTCAAGTGCTGTAGGGACGAGAGGAAGGGGATATCTGAACAGTATTGTGATCTTATTTAACTCACAATAATCTATGCAAGGCCGCAAGCACCCGTCCTTCTTTGCCACGAAGAAGAAACTAGAAGCAGCAGGGGAGGTAGATGGTCGGATGTACCCTTGATGTAATGCCTCGGTGATGTACTCCTCCATGGCCTTCTGTTCTGGGATGGAAAGTAAGTAGATTTTACCTCTGGGTACTGGAGCATCCGGAGTGAGGTCAATGGTGCAGTCCCATGGTCTGTGCAAAGGTAAGGGAGTATTCCTTGGGAATGGATATGGATCTCTTTTCCAGAGGACTTTCAATGGATGTGGGGAAAACTGGGAGATCAGAGGTATGTACATTTGATCTTGGTAGATTTTGAAAACATTTATGGAAATGGTTCTTACCCCACTTCAGGACTTCACCGGAGGATATTGGAGGGTCATATGAAATGAGCCATGGACGCCCTAATACAACTCCAGATGTAGATCCCTCCAGAACCAGTAGAGAAATATAGACCAACTTGTAATTTGATGGGACCCACCACATATCGCCCACGTCGCCACATATGTCCTCGGCCGTTAGGATTCCCGTCTAGAAACTGTATCTTGTACGTGGTTTCATTGATCCTTTTTTTGAGCTGGAGTTGATCACAGAGGTCGTCGGAGATGAAGTTGCCGGCTGACCCAGAGTCAATGAGTGCATTAACTGAAACACAACAATGAGCAGTAGTCAGTTGTATGGTAGTTGTGAGTGGTGATACCTTCATGGGTGATGAGGATACAACAGGTCTTAGAGGACGAATGGGACATTTTTGCATTACATGTCCTTTTTGACCACAGTATATACACAGACCCTGAGTCAGCCGACATTGAAGTTCAGCCGAGGACAGACGTGTATGGCGGGTATGGTGCAGTTGCATAGGTTCTGGAGGGCTGGAGTTTTCTGGCTGGCAGTAACAAAGTGGCGGATGTTGAGACTGTTCCTCCTCCATACACACATGAATCCAGTTTGCAACTCTAATGGACAGTTGAATAAAACATTCTAGTCCCATTGTGTCATCATATGAAGAGAGATGCATTTGGATAGAGGAATTTAAACTTTGACGATAGGTAGTCAGTAGTGAGCGTTCATAGCGATTCTGCCCACTGTAGTGCTCGTCCTGTCAACAAGGAGATAATAAAACAAATCTTAGCTCTTTCAGCAGGGAAGCGATATGGTTGCATTTCCAGAGCAAAGGAGCATTGGAGGAGGAAGCCATTGCATTCATCCGCCGAGCCAGACTAGGGTGTCGGAATCAGCCCGGAAGTGGAAGTGGCAGGAGGTAAACAGGTGTTTGTGTTGTTGTAGGTGCAGTGTGGATAACCCGGCGTAGTGAATCCACCAGCTCCTGGATCGGATCCATGCCTGTCAGTTCCATTATGGTGGTCTGATCTTCTGTAACGGAATGCAGACTCACACACAAGATGTTAGCTTAACCAACAGGCATATTATGGATCCTAACCATTATAGGATAATGTAAACAGGTAAGTATGATGAGAGATAATGTCCAGAGATATATAACAGATATTAGAATGATAATGCAAACAATGGAGTCCAGGATCTGGTGATGACGATGGAGTTGGAGATAAAGGTGAGGCCCACACAACACACACTGGAGAACACAAAGGAAATCAGGGAGACACAAACGAACTGGAGCAGGTAATCGATAGAGCATGGAGATGAGTCTGTTTCCGTGGTTGAGATCAGACAATCTCAAGGGTGAGTGGAGTGTGTGTGCTTTTATAGTGTCCTTGATTGATAACAGGTGCAGGTGATCAGTACTCCGGTGAATGTGATCGCTGAATGTGGGTGGAGCCTGGTGCTTCCGTGACAAAGTTAGGCAATTTCAACCAGCACAGCCTTTATGGTTTTGGAGTTTCTGAAGTGTTGGTTAGAACTACCAAGTTCTGAGGTTCAGATTCACATCCCTATTACATGTGTACCAGGATTGTAATTGTTAAATTTTGTAACAAGAATGCGGATATATCAGTTCTATGCCTGGCCTCCCAGTGAAAGAAATTTATACACAAGTTGTCAAAATTTGTAAAGCAGTTACACAGGTTATTTAGTTTAAATCTTCATTTAAATGATCCTTTGTGATATTTATGTACCCGTTATGTACCTCAGCATTTTTACTGAAGTCATGTTAAAAATGAAACTTGCTTTTATTATTTTTTAATAACTGATTGAAGTAATTTGAACCGGGAAGAAGGGAGCAGGAAGCGGTAAAAGCAAATTAGAAAGGGAGGAGGCAGAGGTCAGATCCAGGGTATCAACACTCAGTGCTGACCATTAGGTCAGCTGCCTTACAAGGTTAAATATTTAAAAGCGAGAAGTAGATATGTACCTCCAAACATCAGATTCATCTGCACAGAACAGCAGTACTGTAACAGTACTGGGTCTTGTGTATCCTTTTAGGATGTTTGCAGAACGTGGTCATTGTGGGCTTATATTGTATGGACAAGAGCATCACATTCTGCTAAATCAGGTGAAAATATTGTTTTAGAACCTGCTTACTACAAATAAGGTAATTGTTTCAGAAACAAATATCAGGTTTTAATAAACATTTATTGAAAAACAAATAATAAACTTAAAATTAAACCAAATTATGAAGTTTTTTTTACATTTGTAATTGGTAACACTAATCTTTGGCAATAATACAAACATTTTAACAACACCAAACATTTTAATATAGTGCAGAAGTAGCAGTACTATGGTAGTATGTTATTTAAACATATCCCAAAGTGATCATTGTGTTTTGTGTGCTTCAGTGCTGGGATGTTAGTGTTATTATAAGACAACAGGTTTGGCTCATTAGGAAGTGTGAGCCATACTTACGACACTGTTATATTACATACAGTACAGTTTCTGCTATTTAGGCTTTATAAACTATCAGTGTCTGAATTTAAAAAACAAATATCTTTTTCTTTTATATTCAGACATTCTGCCAGTTTATTTTAGCTTCCATGATTGTCCCCTGTGGTGCATGCAAGTGTTAAATTGATTTGAGAAATGCACTCGCAGCCCTTTTCTGTAATAGAAAATTAGGTCATGATCGTGACTAATTAAGGAAAAGTAATTATCTCACAGACCCTTCATTATCACATGTCCTATTTGTTGTTTTTGATGTCAAGCCTCATTTAGCAATGCATTAATTGGCTTAACATATAGTCTTATACTTCACAACTCTGAAGAGAATTTGTAAATTTTCCCCGCCTGCCCCGACTATTGGATTATCTTACCGTTTGTGATTGTTTGCTGCCTGCCCCGACTCTCGTCTGTTTTGTCTTGCCTTTGATATTGTTGTTTGCCTGATTTCTGCCTGTTTGACTACGATTGATATTAAACGCTGCATATGGATCCCAACGTGTCTGATCCTTCATTACAATTAAAGTTGAAAAGTATTATCTTCTTTGTATTACCTTGTTTCAGTTAAAAAAAAACTAAACAAAAAACAAAATGACAGCTTCAGTAAAACAATTTACAAAACAGTGTTTACATGAACTTCTTGAAATAAACCAATCTGATGCAGAAAATTGATCCCTTGTGTGTTTCTTAGTTAATAATGACAGTAAATTCCCAGTGACACACCAAATCAGGTAAAATTCACAATGACACCTCAAATCAGAGTTTTCACAGTTGTGATAAAATCCAGGGAAAATAATGAAATATGAAACTTTGAAAAAATGAAAACATTGAAAAATCTAACTTTTAAATTTTACAAAAAAATAATTTTTAAACCTTTGTTTGATACATTTGAGTGATTTTACAAGTCATTTGGGTACAAATTTGTGAGTCAGTTTGGTATGCAAAACACTTGTTGAAAATAACTAATAAAGTAGACTAACTAAGGCTTTTTATCAATGAGCTTTCTTGCAGTAGAACCAGTGTATCACCCTGTCACATTACCAATTTTATTATTATTTTATTTTTTGTACTAATTTATATTTTGTACAATTCAGTACTATTTTTCAGTACACAACATACACAGTCACCACATGTGTGAAAACAGAGGGGGCAATCGTTTTATTCCATCTAATGTGTTGCTCTACAATAACTACCAAAAGATATCTATATATATCTTTCAGTAAAGGTTATGGTTATAATGGCTGTTCTTACTAAGAAAGCAAGTTCCTAGACAAAGTGACTCTGTAACAGTCTTAAATGGCTTATTGCTTTTAATCATATTTTTGTCAGCACTTTATAAAAGTTACATTGAGAACACGGCAAAGCATGTTTTGTGTGTTTATTTCATAAAATGTTTCTTTAATCCATAATCTGCACAGAAAAGTCCAGATAAATCAATTTGAAAAGAAATTATAGGGACTTAATTGCCTGAGGTAAAGAATTATAAAACATGTCTAGTTGCACAGTGACCGTAGATAAAATGTTTTAGCATTCCTGACAAAACTTTAAGTTAATTTTCCAGGATGTTAATTGTAATTCATTTTGTGAAAATCGCTTATTAATAGACTGAGGCTTTATATTTAACTGTATATAAAAATATCCTTGCCACAGGCTGACCATGAATGGTTTGTTAAAAAGTCAGTTCCTTAACATGGCAATTTAATACCATTAATGTAATAAAGGTTAACAGCAGTAATATCAAATAACAATATACTTAAAATAGAAATGGCACCTTAAGGATACATGAAGCTGGTCTGGAAGGTGAACTTAACCTTCATCCTCCATGTTCCAGTCAAAAAGTCTCCTCAAAAGTGTATGTTAGTATTATTTAAGAAAGGGAGCAGTCCTTCACAATCCACTGCAAACTCACATTTTTAATATAGAATGCCCACTTCTTGCTATTCAATCAAATCCCACCCTCAAGGTCTAGTTTTTTTTCACAGTGTAGGTGTATTTCATATTAAGTAGTCGTTGTATCATTATGGCATTGTATGACCACAAAATCACGACAAAACACACAATTTCCCTCACACATCCACTGTTTATATTAAACTTCCCCAAAAATACACCAAATTGGATTTTAAAACTCTACTATAGCTAAAAGGAAAACTACACTGCCACTATAACCCAGTGCTCGGTCTGATGTCCTCTGTAGACTACACAGCATGCTGGAATATGAGACTGTTATAAACGGCTTTATGATGGATATAATCTAATTTGTGGCTTTTAAGAATGGCCTGCTCTCCTTAACGTCTTTACCATTTGTTGCCATAACATTTTTAGAAGGAGGCAAGGTTATTCTTTCACACTGGTTATTCGGAAACCTGCACAGATTTTGAACCTGATATTTGAGAGAGAGAGAGTTGATGAGCTATAACAACTCTTTAGTTCCATAATAACACCTTTTCTGTGCTTCTGAATTTGTGCTTCTTCTGAACCTCTGAATGTTTGTAACTTTTGTCCTGTGGCTTGATGTGGAATTCTGCACCACTTCCCCTCCACTCTAGTGCAGCTGTTTTTCAGTGTCTTCAAGACATATTTTTTAATCTAGATATACGATTACTGATTACCCAGAATGCCTTGTTAATGTTTAATACGTCACTGATATAAAAAGTCATAACTATAGCACCAAAAACATATTGTGAGTTTTATATGCAAGACTGATTTCAACTGCTTATCTGCTTAGTCTGGGATAGGCTTTCCTATCTGCCCCATTATGAGCATAATGTAGTAGCTTTCCTGTAGCTCAGTGGTTAGAGCATGGCGTTAACAACGTCAAGGTCATGGGTTCGATCCCAGGGATTGCACATACTTCAGAAACAATGTATAGTGTAATGCAATGTAAGTCGCTTTGGATAAAAGCGTCTGCCAAATGCTTAAATGTAAATGTAAATGTATACGTCAACAGAACATACACATTATTACGCCAATAAACAAACATGATATAAAACTGGAAAAGAAACATGAAGTACATTAATCGTCAGCCCTGCCCCGTCACTTCTGTAGTTCTCCAACCCAACTGAATTACTGTTTGTGATGACTACGGTATATAAATTTAAGATCTGTTGAAAGGGTACAAGACTCACTCAGATTGTGTGCCACTGGACTCCCGCAGAACCCAAGAAAGATGCATTACACATGAAATCATTTCTTGACACTTTTTCTGCAATTCTGTCAGAAAATGTAACCCTTCTCTAAGAAAATTGTTGCAGTTGCAAATGTTTTGGTACTCACATATTTATTTTTTATTTTTTTGCATTGGAACAACACAAAGACAGATAAGAAAAATCACATCTGATACAATTCCACACAGAACCAAAAAGATGCACTGGACAAAATTATTGGCACCCTTAACTTAATATTTGGTAACACCCTCTTTGGCAAAAATAACTGAAATCAGTCACTTCCTGTAACCATGAATGAGTTTCTTACACCTGTCTACTGGAATTTTGGACCAATCTTCTTTTGCAAAACGCTCCAGGTTATTCAGATTTGAAGGATGTATCAGGACTTCGGTTTGATCGGCTGGGTTTGTATTGTTTTTTGTCCAGGTCACCCCTCCCTCTCGTTATCGCTCCCAGCTGTGTTCTGTCATCACTATCACACTCACCTGTTTAGCGTTTGATTTCTCCCCTTTATAGGTTTCCCCACTGTGTGCAGTCCCTGTCAGATCGTCGTGCTCATAGACGTTGCCTGACCAGTTCAGCCTTGTTGCCTTAGTTAGCTTAGCCGAGCGTAGCTTAGCTTAGTTTGTTCTAGTCTAGTTAATTCATAGTCTTGGTCACGCCAGCCTTCTGTTTATACCCGTCTGTGTTTCAGTGTGTCTCGCTTGGGCTGGTGTTAGTTAGGTGTGTGTATGTTGTCTTGTATGTCTCAAGCTCCAGCTTGTTTGTTGCTGTCTTGTTTCCCCTGTGTGCAGATACCCCATTCTGTTCTCTTTCGTCCTGGGATCAGCCGCTGTCCAGCCTACCTGCTCCGGACCGGTAGCCTTAGCATCGCTGCCTACCAGCTCTACCTCCCGCATTGCCTCGCACCTCACTGTGGTTCCCGCCTTCTTCGACGACCGCCTCGCCCGCGCTCGCCAGCTGCACCCTCTTTCATCTGTGTTGTCGCAAGGGCCGGGGTCCAAGCATCTGCTTCTCTGCTTCTCTGCTTCTCTGCTGCTGCAGAAGGGCGTCCGCATGTCGAACATCCAAGCTCTGCTGGTTCTTGTCTGGAGGGGGTTACACCGCGCACCTACTGGTCTACTCTCTACAAAGTTGCATTATCTACATTTCCTGTCAATAAACTGTCATACTCGTATCCGGGTTCTCTGTGATTATTCCTGACAGGATGCCTTCTCCCAACTGCTGTTTTGAGATCTCTCCACAGGTGTTCTATGGGATTCAGATCTGAACTCATTGCTGGACATTTCCATGACCTCTGGTGGAGAAACAGCTTTCTGACACTGGTCAATATGTTGCACCCCTAAATTCGTAATCATCAGATTTCATAATACCATTTACACAGTCAAGGCATCCAGTGTTAGAAGCAGCAAAGCAACCCCAAAACATCTTTTAACCTCCACAATGTTTGACTATAGGGACTGTGTTCTTTTCTTTGAAGGCCTCATTTCTTTTTCTGGAAACAGTGCCATGATATCCTATATGAAAAAGCTCTACTTTTGTATCATCTTTCCACAGTACATTCTCCCAGAAGGATTGTGGTTTTCTCACATAAGTTTTGGCAAACTCCAGTCTTGCTTTTTTATGCCTTTGTGTCAGCAGTGGTGTCCTCCTGGGTCTTCTACTATAGCGTCCCTTTTCATTTAGATGGCGACGGATGGTGCGAGCTGACACTGTTGTTTATTTGTGTCTGCAGATCAGTTTGAATTGGTTGGGAAGTTAATCAGGTTTTTTTTATCCACCATTTGAACAATCCTTCGTTGTAATTTTTCATTAATTTTGCTTTTCTGTCTACGTCCAGGAAGGTTAGCTACAGTGCCATGGGCTGTAAACCTCTTGATGATATTGCGCAGAGTGGACAGAGAGGAACATTTAGATCTCTAGAGATGGACTTGTAGCCTTGATATTGTCCATGTTTTCCCACAGTTTGTTCTCTCAAATCCACAGACAACTCACATGAATATCAAAACATTTGCAACTGGAACAATTTTCTGAGAGTTGTTGCATTTTCTGACAGAATTGCAAGTTTGCCAATATTTTTGGCCATGACTGTATAAGAACACATAGATTTTTATTTACAGTTCTGTAATTCTTATACACTATATTGCCAAAAGTATTCGGTCATCTGCCTTTAGACGCATATGAACTTAAGTGACATCCCATTGTTAATCCATAGGGTTTAATATGACGTTTGCAGCTTTAACAGCTTCAACTCTTCTGGGAAGGCTTTCCACAAGGGTTAGGACTGTGTTTGTGGGAATTTTTGACCATTCTTCCAGAAGTGCATTTGTGCACTGATGTTGGACGAGAAGGCCTGGATCGCAGTCTTCGCTCTAATTAAAGGTGTTCTATTAGGTTGAGGTCAAGACTCTGTGCAGGCCAGTCAAGTTCTTCCAACCCAAACTCGCTCATCCATGGGAGCTCATCTATAGACCTTGCTTTGTGCAAGGGCCATCCCCAAACTGAAGCATTCAGAGTTCCTTTCACTGGAACTAAGGGGCCAAGCCCAGTTCCTGGAAAAACAACCCCACACCATAATTAACCTCATACCATAAATTCAACTTCACAGTTGGCACAATGCAGTTTGTAGAGAAGTACCGTTCTCCTGGCAACCCAAACCCAGACTTGTCCATCAGATTGCCAGATGGAGAAGCGTCATTCGTCACTCCAGAGAATGCATCTTCACTGCTCTAGAGTCCAGTAGCAGCATGCTTTACACCACTGCACCCAACGCTTTGCATTGCACTTGGTGATGTATGGCTTGAATACAGCTGCTCGGCCATGGAAACCCATTCCATGAAGCTCTCTACGCACTGTTCCTGAACTAATCTGAAGGCCACATGAACTTTGGAGGTCTGTAGTGATTGACAGAAAGTTGGCGACCTCTGCCCACTATGTGCCTCAGCATTCTCTGACCCCGCTCTGTCATTTTACATAGCCTACCATTTCATGGTTGCTGTCATTCCCAATCGCTTCCACTTTGTTATAATACCACTGACAGTTGACTGTGGAATATTTAGTAGCGAAGAAATTTCACGACTGGACTTGTTGCACAGGTGTCATCCTACCACAGTACCACGCTGGAATTCACTGAGCTGCTGAAGTTGAAGTTAAGAGGAGGGTTAAGAACAAATCTTTGGAATTATTCAAACAGAATGTAAGCTTACCAACAACAACAGCAAGGATAATTTTGTTAATTAGAGGTGCTTGCAAAGTAAAGCATCACAATGGCTACGTTTACACTGGCACAAAGAATTTGATTTTTTACTCACATCTCACATCTTTCAGCATCTTTCAAACAAAGCATTGTTATTTTTTTATTTCTTACATTTCATATTTTATTTATCACAAAAGTAATAGGAAAATATTTATCTTTTATACATAACGGAGGCAAAACAAACCTTTCAAACAAGCAAACCTTTGCTTATTTCAAACATTTTTTCTGAATTTCTGTAGTCACATTGTTTCATGTTGACATTTCTGCTTTTAAAATTTTAAACATTTCATGCCATTGTTGCTAGGGTTGTATGATAATTGTCTTAATTTTGTTGTATTTACGAAATGTTATAAACAATAAGCTTAGTTCCATCTATAATTTTGTTTCTTCATTAAAGTCTTTATTATAATCAAACACATAAATAAAGGGGAAAATTGCTGTTGCCCCATTCCCATGCAAGTCTGTGCTCTGTGTAGCGGAAGGCTCATGACATTCAAGTCTTCCAAGTAACCTAGTAGATTTCCACTTATTGAGTTAATATCTGAACTAGACACTTGCAACCAACATACAAGATCACTGATGGAGAAAACAGGTATTTATCTATAATGTATTATAAGTACTGAGGTATAGTTCTTGTGACAACTTTCCCGTATGACAACTAGCCCTTGGCCCTGACGCATACTGTTTATAGACTGCCCTATTATAGGTCACAAGGACAAATGCATTGTGTCTTCTGATAAATCTTGTTTTAAGTTTCCTACAAGCCTTTGCAAAATCTATGTTCTACAAGCAATTGCTTAGCAAAAAGAAAACAATATGATATTTGTAATATATCCGCTGGGAGTCATTTAGTGCTTGCTAGCATTCCAATGACAAATGCTAGAGTAATCCCAGAGCAGACATACAGACAGCAGACAGTGTTATTGTGACTTCCTAGACCAGCGCATGAAGTCATAAGTTTGCCACCCACATCTGCTGGATCGTAATTGCCATTTAGACTCAATTTATTCCCTTTATGGTCTCCAGTAAATTACTGAAAAAATAGGGCTCTTAGGTCACAATGGTATTCTGAGTTTACAACACTACAACCAATAAATCAAAGAAATAGAGCATATACTGCTTGTGCGACAATAAGTAGACTTAGACAAGATATGTAAAATACTAAAACAGTTTATTGTTAGCAGCGGGGCATAAATATTGATTTATTGTTATTTATTGTTTAAAAATATGATTTATTGTTATTGAGGAGATGTGAAATATCAGTTGAAGTAATCAGTCTCCTAACTTTGCAGGGCTGGATGGAGATTGTGATGGCTGGACAATAGACATGCACACACCTCAGTTGTTGCAGGTAAGTGAAACAGGTGAGTGACAGAGTAAAAGAAGTCCAGGGAAGGTGATAAAGGTGGAGCCTGATGTCTTGGAGAATAGTGGAATGAGCTTAAAGAATAACCACTGGAGATCATACATGTAAGGAGCCAATATCACAGTGAGACCAGATATCGAATGCAACTGAGGTGTGTGCTTATATACTGTGGTGATGTGTTATGGTACACAACCAAATATAGGTGACAAAAATAGTTTCTATGCAAGTACTTCTGGTATCAGAATGAGGAACCTTGTTTTTTCTTTTTAAAAGAAAAATATATGCAGAGATACTTACTGCCTGTTATATAGTTGAGCTCCCGCGATGAGCGAGAAGCTCAGGACTTTTATTATGATGTTTAGTGTTTGTCGCATGTCTATGATGTCATTGTCCTTTTATGTCACTTCCGGGTTCATGTTATTGGTTTTAGCTGTGTTTGTGTGATTAGTTTGTGTATTTAAGTTCCCTGAGAAGTATAATGGTAATCCTTCATGGTGCAAGGGGTTTCTATTGCAGTGCTCTCTGTTTGTTTCCCGACTCCTTCCTACGTCAGTTTAAAGAGGTTTTCGAGCATTCTGCGGAGGGAGTGAATCCAGGTGAACATTTGCTCTTGTTAACTCTTCCTTGTTAACTCTTCCTGTGGCGGAGAATGCGGTGAACTTTCACACACTCGCCGCTTAGACTACCTGGGTGGAGGACACATCGCTCCTTCTTTAGGAGGAGGTCTCAACCCTGAACTGCAATCTGAACTTGCCTGTCGTGATGAAGGGAGATCCGTGAGTAAGTACATAGAACTTTCAATACAGATTGATAACCTTATTCATTCTCGGCATGCCCGCCGAGGTAATTTCCCAGCCAGATCTGAGTGTGCAGCCCCCTCTAAAACCCATGCAAGTCAATTTCACCCACCTAACTTCTGAGGAACGAGAACGACGCTATTGCTCAGGCCTTTGTCTATACTGCGGACAAGCCTGAAGTCATCTGAGGTCCTCCTGTCCAGTTCGACCTGACCCCAATCGAGCCCTGGTCAGTTTAGCTTCCACTACCAATAAGATGTAATGCCAATAAGAAGCAATTTTATTAATTTACCTGTCACAATAGTTGTTTCTGGAAATAAGATAACTACATCCGCTTTAGTAGACTTAGGAGCAGCAGCTAACTTCATCTCCACGGAATTTGCCCTGGGGAATAACATCCCACTAACTGCTTGTTCCCTAGAAGTGAAGTCGATAGATGGTCAACTCCTTGGAATAGGACGAGTGGAGCAACAGACTGAGATTTTACAACTCCAAATAGGCGTGCTCCACTCTGAGAACATCCAACTATACGCCATTTCCTCTCCCACACACACTGTTGTTTATCGCAACCCGATCCCACAGCCATGCCCCAGTATATTGAGGAGGAACTCTCCAAGGGTTTCATTCGTCCGTCTAATTCCCCTGCTTCGGCGGGTTTTTTCTTCATTAAGAAGAAATACAGAGAACTGAGGCCTTGTATAGATTATCAAAACCTCAACGACGTTACAATCAAGTTCCACTATACACTTCCGCTCATCCCCGTAGCCCTTGAACAACTTCACTGGGCGAAGTATTTCACCAAACTCGATCTCAGAAGTGCTTACAATTTGGTCCCTATTTGAGAGGAGGATGAGTTTTTCACCGCTTCAGGCCACTACGAATATTTAGTTATGCCCTTTGGCCTAGCAAATAGTCCTTCAGTCTTCCAATCATTTATGAACGACATCTGTGATATGCCTGAGAAATGGGCAATCGTGTATATTGATGACATTTTGATCCATTCAGAGACGTTGGAGCAACTTATTAAACCTGTCTTTTACCAAGAAAGTCCGGGCAGCCACTGAATGGCCACTCCCCAAAACAGTAAAAGAATTGCAACGCTTCCTTGGCTTCGCTGACTTCTACCGTCGATTCATTTGTGGTTTTAGCTCTGTAGCCGCACCTCTAACATCCCTCATTAAACGTCATTCTGGTTGTTTAGTATGGAACGAAGTGGCAACCAAGGCCTTCTCAGAACTCAAGTCACGTTTTACCACTCCCCCTATTCTACATCATCCAGATCCTGATCTCCCCTTTATTGTCGAGGTAGACACCTCTAATCATGCCATAGGGGCTATATTGTCCCAACGGCACGGTTCCCACGGTTCTTTTCACGAAACTCTTCTCTGCTGAGCAGAATCACAACGTGGGCAACCATGAACAATTAGCCATCAAATTAGCTTTAGAGGAGTGGCGACATTGGCTCGAGGGAGCTGCACACCCCTTTACGGTCATTACCGACCACAAGAATGTACACAATTACACATTCGTACCGCAAAGTGTCTCAACCCTCGTCAGTCCCGCTTGTCCTTGTTCTTTACCCGCTTTGATTTCTCAGTTACCTATCGCCTAGGTTCTAAGAATGTTAAGGCAGACGCCCTGTCTAGACAGGCTGAACCTGCAGCTAAATCAGACTCTCCTGAATCGGTCATTTCTGAGAAGATTTTATTAGCCCCAGTTCAGTGGGATCTCTACACGGAGATTCAAAATGCTAACGAGTTGCTGCCACTTCACGTGTGTGCCCGAGCCATTTAGAAAACACATACTCACTCAGGTGCATGAAAACCCCAGCTCTGGCCACCCGGGAATCACCGCCACACTTCAACTACTAAAGAAACGCTATTGGTGGCCTACCCTCCCGAATGACACCATTAAGTACATCCAATACTGTCCAGTCTGTCAAATTTCAAAGACCGTCAGACAATTACCTGCCGGACTCCTGCAACCATTTCCCACAGTACAATGACCCTGGTCCCATATTGCAATCGATTTCATTACTGATTTACCCAGTTCTCAAGGAAATACCACAATCCCCACCATCCTGGATCGTTTCTCTAAAGCCTGCGGACTAATCCCTCTTCCCAAGCTCCCATCTGCATTCGAAACTGCTGAACTTTAGTGCAATTTTGTCTTAAGATTTTATGATTTTCCAGATAACATTGTCTCAGACCGGGGTCCTCAGTTCACCTCACGTGTGTGGTCGTCATTGTTCAGGAGCCTGGGAGTCAACGTCAGCCTGATGTCTGGATACCATCCCCAGTCGAACGGACAAACCAAACGCCTCAATCAAGAAATCATCAGGTTCCTCCGGTCTTGCTGCAACCAGCGTCAGGCTAACTGTAGCAGGTATCTGATGTGGGCAGAATACGCCCAGAACTCTCTCATCAAGCCATCCACAGGAGTAACCTCCTTCAAATGTGTTCTGGATATTTAACAGCGGTTGTTCCCATGGTACCATTTAAGTTTGTGTTATCGTCATTCTTGTCGTGGGTTGTTGTTAGGAGTTTTCTGGTTCATAGTTCGTCGTGTCAAGTCTTGCTTTCATTTGTGAATTTCTGGTTATTGGATTTACTCTATCGCTACTTTGGATTACGCTTTTGGATTGCCCTTTTGTATACGGTCGCTCTGATCATTGGATTATATGTTCATCGTCTTGGTTTGTCTTTTTGTACATTCACTACTCACTGGTGTCGCACATGTTGTTGCCCCTTTTTGTTTAACGGTTAGTGTTTGTTCCTGTTTAGTTATTTCATTAAACATTATTCACTATTTAGTTTCTGTGTTTCCGTCTTGGTTTTTTAAGCACAAACACAACCGTTCAGCCCCTCACCGTTACACTGCCCACTGATAATGTGTCACTGCTCAAGACAGTCTAAGCTATATGGCTTTTAGAACAAGTCTTGTTAAGGGAAGGTGCAATTTTCTGGAATGAAGGGATCACATTCTAAAACAGGATTCTAAAAATGAAGGGATCACATTCTAAAACAACCTGCAAAATAATGACTGTTCTGTTGGTTCATGTGTTTCAAAGAAAAGCTGCCTGCAGCAACATAGTGTAATTTTTTTGAAATTGAGTGATATTTGAAAGACCATTGTGTACACTGACGTCATATTGTCCATCAAAAGCTACAATCTAATGCATAACAGTCACCCTTCATAAACAAAAATGTGATTAAAGTTTCATGTTTGTGCCCCTGTGTGACAAGGTTACACACTAATAGTTACAATAACCACAATGGAACAACAAAGGTGTAACAAATGCTCAGAAACGTTTGGATCCATCTGCGATAATTTAATAAGATTGGTCAAACACAGCAAGGAATCACAATGGCAGGCAGCAGGTATCAAAAAACGTTGAACAGGCAGAGATCCCCAGTCGAACGGACAAACCAAACGCCTCAATCAAGAAATCATCAGGTTCCTCCGGTCTTGCTGCAACCAGCATCAGGCTAACTGTAGCAGGTATCTGATGTGGGCAGAATACGCCCAGAACTCTCTCATCAAGCCATCCACAGGAGTAACCTCCTTCAAATGTGTTCTGGATACACCGACCTCCTGTGGATGTAACAGACTGGCTACAATGCAGCAAGGAGGTTTGGGAGAGAGCACACACTCACTTACTTCATGCTGTACACCGCCAGACTGAACAGGCTAATCGTCATCGATATTCCGGACACAACATCGCTCCCGGTCAGTGGGTGTGGCTCTCCACCAGAGATCTTTGTCTTCGCCTCCCCTGTAAGAAACTCAGTCCAAGGTACGTGGGTCTATTCAAAATTTTGAGAATGATAACCCCTGTTTCGCCTCATCTAGATCTCCCTAACCATTTTCGTATCTCTCCTACCTTTCATGTTTCTCTGCTGAAACCCGCTGGTGCGCCAGTTGGAGGTCCGGAGGGGGGTCTCTGGGAACAAGCCCCTCCCATCATGGTGGATGGCGAGGAGGCCTATCGGGTGAATCAGCTCCAGTGAGAATGGAGGGAGAATCCAGTACCTTGTCGACTGGGAGGGGTCCAGAAGAACGCTCATGGGTAAATACCGGGGATATCCTAGACCCCACTCTAACTGAAGAGTTTCACAGAGCCCATCCGGAGAGGCCAGGCCCCTAGAACCCAAGGAAGACCCTGGTGTCATGTTCCTCCTTGCGTCAGGAGCCGCTCGCAGGGGGGGGGTTGTCTGTTACAGAGGAGGCTCCCGCTCCGCCTCCTCTGTGCCACCAGAGGGAGCCCTCGCCAGAGTATTGAACCTATTCGGACTACAATTCCCATGTGCCCACGCGCCTTGCTGATTACTTCCTGTTTGTCACCTGCACCTCGTAAGCGGGGCTATTTAAACCCCGGACCATCACTGGCTCTTCGTGATGTCTTGTATTGCCCTAGCATACATTTCTGAGCATTATTTTCCTGTTGTTTGCCTGGTTTCGTTTGGATTGTTCATGGTTATTTTGATTGTTTGCTGCCTGCCCTTTTGACTTCGTTTTTGGATTACGTTTTGGATTGTTTGCTGCCTGCCCTGAACTGTGACTGTTTAATGTTGATGATTGTTTGCTGCCTGCCTCGCCCATCACCTATTCAAGGGGATATTTTATTGTTCAAGGGAATATTTTTCTTTACAGTGAACTCTGAGTGTTAACTTTGCAGATTTTTAAATGCTCAAACAGCAACATTACACACTAACTAAAGTTAAAAAAGGCACCTAAAGACACCTTTAACAGTGTTTTAATTTGGATTCTGAGAAGATCAATCAGAAACTTTAATTTTCCTGTTTTTAAACCATCATTAGCTGCATTTCCGCTATTCTTCAAACTGCGAAAATTAAAATTGCGAATTGAAAATACACCCAATGGAAATGTCAATTTCACAAAAATTCCCATATATCGCAAAAAAGTTTTCAGACAATTTGAAAAAGGACTATTTAGCAAAACAATCATCGGAAACATTGAATTTCACATTTACATCTACAGCTCACCTGGTGTCAGTGTTGGGCTACTTTAAAATTGGGCTACTTTAAAGCAGATGCACCCTGACATATTACATATTTTATCCTGTGCTTCCCCCCAAAATGTTATTCCTGGGAAAGTCATTGGACGTCTTTTGGGCTAGTTTTAATTGGCCATTGGGCTGATTATTCTATAAAAATCTGGCAATCCTGCTTGGTGTATGTAAACGTCACATGATTGTGCAGTATGTTTGAAATGACTTATTGGTAGAGGAAAAAAAATACTATTTAGTTGCATAACATTGGTTAATGGAAATGCTGTCATTTTGAAGTAGTTTCTTATCGACATAATCAAGAAATTATCACAAAAGTTTCGTGCAAATCTGTAACGGAAACCAGGCTATTGTCTTACTGCATGACCCAACTGTGACTGTGGTGGCTCACAAACAAGGTTAACAAGCTTTAGCCTTGTAGTGTGCACCTACCAGCTCTGTGGAGAGCCAAAAGCGAGTGATGTGGCACTGATTTACACTGGTTTATCATACTAAACAGACCAAATCCGGGAAAGACCAAATGATCAATCATAAATGATCATAAATGATTATAAATGATGCTCATCAAATTAACTGCAGTTAAATCCACACTTTACATGTTGTGGATCACCATTTGTTTTTACCTTAGAACAATAAATGAAGGAATTTCACACAACCTGCAGTTATATATCTAACATGTACACAGAGTTTGATTGGATGAACAGCCCATGACATCATTAACAAAGTATATGGTATTATCCCCTCCTTATTAGTATTTACCCAACAGCCTATTTATTTTTCTATCCTAACTATATAGGTAAGTGTTTTATTTGCATTTAGCATTCCTCTCCTGTCCTCAAACATATCAGAACATACCCCAGGCCCAACTAACTAGTTGAGAATCATATGTCTAGAATAAAGTTTGTTTGACTATACTAATAATCATGGATGATTTAACTTTCCAGAAGTTCACTGCAAAAGTAATTTGGCACATAGCATAAACATCTGCAGGGCCATGTCTGCTGCTATCACGTGTAATCTCAAAGTTACATTCGTGCTAGTCAGTATTTCTCAGTATTTTAATGAAACTTAAGAATTCAAAGACATATCATTTTTATAAAGCTATTGTATTTAACATGTATGTAGTTTATGCTGGGGAATGTGTCTAACTCCCTAATAGGCCTAATAGTATTTTCAGTGATTGCAACTGCAGAAATCCATCAGAATTATTTATTAGTCACTCATGGAAACAACAGACCAAGACACAACCGAAACTCTCCTGATTATTTCCCACTTATTACCCAGTACAGTTTGCCATTGTGTTGACACTTATTCCATAAACTATGCATGAAAGTCTCTATTGACACAAATTTAAATTGCGTTAATTGGGCCAATGCTGTTGTTGGAATAATTTGTTCAGGTTACTCTCCCCATCCCTCATTATTTTCTGTGTAAATGTTCTTCTGGGATCTGTTAATTTTCTGCTGGTGTTAATCAACATTTCTTACAGGAAAATATACCTAGAGCAATACATAAAGGGGTAATTGGCCCAAAAATTAATATTCCATCATTGTTAACCTGTATGTGATTTTAAACATATCTTTCTCTCTTCTTCGGAACATAAAGTTATTTTAAAATGTCCAAGCTTCTATAAAAAGCTTCTTTATTTTCATACAATACACATAATGTTCACTAAAAAACCTTCAACCCTCGAAACACTTTTGTGCATATATATACTCAAACCTGTCATCTTAAGATGCATCAATATTTGACACTGGTGATGGCTGATTATTTATTTACATGTAGGAATGTTATAAATTGTATGCAGAATGAAATTTAGAGCACAGATGAGCATATTATTACAACATCACAAAGCTACAGTATAGATTGGTTTCAGAAAACGTAATGTTTTATAAACTACTGTTGTGACGACGCCTGGTCACTGTACATGCTTTTATTTTATAGAAAAGTGTAGCTCAGATGTTTTGCTAAATATTTTTTGTGTTTTACAGAGGACAGAGTGTAAAAAGGTTTGGAAAAGCATGAAAATTTGTAATTTACTCTTCCTTTGGATTAAATATTAATATGCACAGACTTACCGTGGTTCCTGTTTATTTCTAATTACAAAAGCTTTATCTTAAATCTCTCTTCATTTTTGACAAAATAATAGAGTCAAACCTCCGCATATTACAAAATCACACACTTGCATACTGGATAAATGCAGATCTGCTTGGCATTGAAAACACTGGTCAACATCTGTTAACCCTAGGGAAGTGTTTGCAGGAATCAATTTGGCTGACATCTTCCCTATGGACCGGTCTATCTCATTTGTTTGTTAGTTGGTCATTTGTCTTTCCAGTTCAGGTTGGCATGTCACGCTTCTGCCACATATTACAACTGAGATCAGTCACAAAATGCTTGTTTGCGGTGAGAGGCAAGCAGTGATAATTGTTCCTGATGTGTGTTGAGCCATTGACTGCCTTTTCTATTGTCTACACCAATTTTGTGAGATAGGAACATTCTTGTACTGGGCTGTGATGTTTGTCTAGCAGACCCAGCAAAGGTTTAATTGCAAATTCTCTCGCAGGAAATTATCCATAGATCTTTTTAATTCCAAATGAATGTTTAATTTGTCACTGTCTCTCAAAGGACAGTTGCTTAAATTAAAATGTAAATTAATTATTAAAGATTTGTTTTGAAATGTAAATCAAATGAGATCCTATTAAACCCAAAAATGTCACATTTGTTTCAATAAGTACGTCTTTTATATTAGCCTTAGCTAGGAATTTCAAATTTCAGACAGATTCTCTTTGAGCTTTCTGTGGTTCAGGCTAGCAGAGGCTTTCACTGGTCTAGATTAGATTAGATTAGATTAGATTCAACATTATTGTCATTACACATGTATGAATACAGGGTAACGAAATGCAGTTTAGCATCTAATCTAAGTGCAAATCAGAAGTGTAATATATATTGCAGCATGTCATGTATTAAAGCAATAATTAAGTCTACTTTATTTTCTTTAACCTGATATGCTGACATACTATGGTCTGGAACATTACAAATGCAGACACAAGTGAATTGATACAAACAATAAAACACATCAGTTCTCTTATGTTAAATATTAGCACTGTTGAAATGCCACTTGTTAAATAAAATGACAAAACTAATAAAATCTGCTGCAAATTGTAGTTCAATTTGCATCAGCAACACGCACACGCAGCAGCACATTACTGCGCCCGGGGAGCAATCGGGGGTTAGGTGCCTTGCTCAAAAGCACTTCAGTTGCTACCCCCCAGTGCTGGAATCGAACCAGCAACCTTCTGATTACAAGTCCGACTCACTAACCAGTAGGTCACAACTGCCCCCATTTATGCAGTTTGCATAGCATTTTGAAGCTATTACATACATAAACGATCCATAGCTATCACATACATAAAAGACAATAAAACTCCATTGTTTCTGGAAATTCACACCCTGGACATAGTCTCCCTGAGTGCCACACAACCCTGACATTGAAGGTTGCTATGTTTACCTAAAGTTCAATGGTGGTTAAGTTAGGGTGTTGGAGAGATTTTCTTTCCCAGCTAACAGGGAAGTAACATTTTTTTTATTTATTTATTGAAATGATACCATACATTCACATATCAACACGGCTAACAACAGCATGCATACAAACATTGTGCTTTTACATTGTGTACATGCAGACAAAGGAAAAAAATAAATAAATAAAAACAAACATTTTTACAAAAAAGATGAAATAGAAAATAGCATCAGTCAATCACAAGAAAAACCTGACAGCATCAGTTTGTCCATTCACAGTTATACTTGGTTTTAAAGATAATTTATGAAAGTACGCCATAAGACAGTAAACTTGGATCCGGAGCCCCTTAAGTTGTCTTATTTTTTCCAAACTCAGGAATTGTAACACATCTTTGGCCCACTGTTTGAAAGCAGGGGGAAATGACTGTTTCCAATTAATTAAAATCAAGCGCCTTGCCAAAAGAGAAGTAAAGGCAATGCAATCCAGTTCACTTTTTGACAAAGTGTTATTTCCATATACAATACCAAAGATAGCAGTCAAAGGATTTGCACAAATATCTTAACTAAATATTCTAGAATAAGAAAGAAAAATATGTGACCAAAAAACAGACAGACTAGGACATAACCAAAACATATGGGCTAATGTAGCAGGGGATTGCTTACATCTTGTACAGGTGGGGTCAACAGAAGGATACATCTTTGCCAGCTTGGCCTTAGAAAGATGAAGTCTATGTACCACTTTAAATTGAATAAGGCTGTGTCTAGCACAGATAGAAGATCCATGAATTCTATATATAGCCTTATTCCATACCTCGTCCGTCAGGCAGATATTAAGGTCCAGTTGCCAGGAATCTCTTTGTGCGGATACAGAAGTGGATAGTATAGATAGAAGTTTTG
>JAZGTI010004611.1:6491-23736 GCA_036877585.1 Botia kubotai
TGTTTTGAGTGTTTTTAAAACTGTACAGAATTTTTAAAAGGTTTAAATAACATCCATATAAACAAGCAATAGCATTAATATAACGTCTAGAAAACTTTTTGAATGTTTCCCGAACATTTGAAATAATATTTTTAATGTTTTTGTTAATTTGTTTATGAAAATGTTTTGGAAAAACGTTCTTACAAATTTTCTTAAACATTCTTAGCTGGAACGGGGTTTCTTCCCCTCAGCTATGTTAGATAATAGTTCTCAGAACAAAAAACATGGAATTTGTGCCTCTGATGTTTTAAATATATTAACCGGTCACATACAATGTTTGGGTTATTTTTCAAGCACAGAATATTTTAATTTTGCAGAGGAACACAACAATCTGTATTTCCCCAGAACATCATTCACAAGAGCTGTGTTATTTAGAAAGTTCAGCAAATATTTACTATATATATGTACTTTGTAAAACATAAGGCCTGTTCATATATTTTACAGTTAATGGCAAAGAATGTGTTTGGAATATTTTTGTAAATATATTTATTCATATTTATTGGCACACTATAGCAAAAAAGTTTAGTAAAAGATTAATAAACATCTTTAAAAAATGTTTCTCACTGTTAGGACTGTGTGTATACAGATATTTCAGCCACATCATCGGACAAACACAAACTGAACCTTACAGATCTTTGTACAGTATTTTTTGTCATGTTTTGTGTTGACACTGATTACACTCACAGTAAACACAAACAAATCTCCTCACCATTGCTAAAAACAACAACATGAACACTCGTGGGGTTCGAGGCTTTATTTGTGTGCGGAAAGAACATGAAGCGTGACAAAAACTCAGACACAGCCTGAGGGAAATCAAGAGTGTTATCACACAGTGAAATGACTCTGTTCTTTCCGTCAACAATTTCCACTGCGTGAACAGGCCACACAGAGGAATACCTGCAGCTTAATAATGTAGATCAACAACATCAACATCACTGGCCTGCAGGAGCGCCTTCTGTTTTTTTACTGTTTCATTATTGTTTCATATTCAGATGAACAGCCACACTTGAGAGATATATATCTCCAGAACAGAAATTTGCCAAAGGTAAAAGCACAATAAAATGTCTCCATGTGACCGATGTGATGTTTGACCATGTGACGCATCTGATGGTGCCATATTTGATTTGGGAAGCTCTGTTTCCTGTTACAAGGTTTGAGAAGTTTGTACTGGAGTCTTGAGGCTGTTATTGTGTTTTTCTTGTATTTTAATGCATGACAACCTTTGAAAAAAATATGCTTTTGTGTTCTGGTGAATAAAGTAACAGCACGTGGGGATGGAATGACATAAGAATGAGCAAATAATGACAGAATACCCATCTAACAGGAAATGTTCTTCGAACGTTGGCTGATGTTCTCTAAAAGTTCTCAAAAATGTTCTTGCAGTAACGTTAGTAGAACATGCTTTAATGTTACACGTCATATATTAAAAACTTCATTCTTAAGACTTAATGGAAACGTTCTTGCAAACGTATATTCTTTGAATTAAACGTGTTTCAAAAGCATGACGGTTAGCTAATCAATGGAGCTAGTCCACATGAATCTATATTGATTTAAACTTGAACTCATTATAGTCGGTGTAATCAAATGGTTGGAATGTGGGTTCACGTCGTGGTTGCTGATAATACACACACAGCACGCTAAAAGTTTGCTGTTTTGTTCAGACTGACCGATGGGTTCCAGATGATCTATTGTTAGCACAGACCTTGAATCTGGCAGCTGTTTTAACAGAGCTGATATATAAATCACTGAGGTCATTGAGGATGTGACACGCATCTTCTACATAAGATGGATTTGCTCAGTTTATGCTGTAGCACATTGAACACAGTTACCAGCCACGTAACTGGTCAGTATCAATGACTCAGTGTGTGTAATACACACACTCACACACACACGAGTGTGGCATGTTTGTGATTCATGTTTCAGATCAAATGTTATAGAGAGTGAGGAAGATATTGTTATTTTACCTCAGGCATGTTGTAAAGATTACATTTGTATGTTTATTTGTGTCGTTTGGACAAGCATCTCTAGACCTGTTAGTGCTCATACCTGTGGTCATGTATTTAATTTATGATGGAAAGGTGTGTCGTTACTTTGTGATTTTCACCTACCAATTGATTTAATGGCTTAAAAATAGAATACTATTACAGTGGACCAATGTTATGAATGACATCTGCCCAGCTAACAGTTTTAGGTGATACGAATGTTTCAATAACATTTTCGTTAAGTAACAAAAACGTTAAAACTTTATTTAAAAAGTTTTAGGAAAGTTCAAAGCGTTCCGTTTTTAGAACTTGTATTAACAATATTGCTTGGTTATATGAACGGTATTAAAACCTCGACAATCCGCTGATTATTTAAGAATGATGTTTTTGATTGATATATAATGTTAGAAAAACATTCCACTAATGTTACTGCAAGAACTTTTAGGGAACGTTAGCCAATGCTCTGAGAACATTCCCTGTTAGCTGGGAAGAGACCACAATATCACAGAGACTGGTGTAAGATGTTTCCTTTAGGAAATGTACAAATCTATAAATAAATCTATAATTAGAATTAAATATAGAGTAAGAACTGATGTGCCGTCGAGCTCAGAGACAGACGCATTTACACGCTCAACATATGCACCTTCCACAGGAAGGGAAGTGCTGTCATAGCCTTGAAAATACACACATCCGACACCATATCATTATACCAGATGAGTTCATTCAAGCAGCGCTCATTTACATCATGCTTTTTTGAATGGTAATTGACGATGCAAATGTATTCCAATCGAGATTAGCTCGTCCGCTACAGACGCTTTTTGAGCGACACTCAATTCAGCTCAGACTCTGCTAACATCCTGTGGTAGATTCACCTCCTTAAACAACCTGCATATAAACCCCGACACACTCTTCTGTGTTTATTCCAAGTCATGCTGGACCCTCCTGTGATGTTTACCAGGGCCAGCTCTGTGTTCTGTCATGCACAGGAAGAAAGACAGAGAGAGAGAGTATTCGTTAAGCCTCAAACACACAGAATATTAAACACACTGAGGCTCACATGCACTCATTCTGGAAGTTCTTCTTCTGCCGCATGTTTTCTCAACAGTGCCCCTCTTATGACCTCTTCTCGGTCCTAGAGGAGATTTCTGTGCGTGCTGGAGGTAACCGCATCTGCAGATCACACGCTCTTGTGCATGGCATGGCGTAGCCGCAAATAGTGCATGTATACACTCAGAAAAGGTAGATGCTATCGAAGAACTTATTTTTGGCTGTATGGTTCCATAATGAACCATAAACATCCGTAGAACCCTTTTTTGTTTCACAAAAGGTTCTTTGTAATGGATAAAGGTTCTGTGGATTATACTGAGGTAAGAAAGAAATGGTTCTTTAAAGAACATTTGGCTGATAGGTTCTTTGTGGAACCATTCTCTGGTATCGCTGCGAGAACCTTTTAAGGAGCTTTTATAATGCGAGTGTATATAACAGCGACTGCAAACTGTGGAGATTTGTGGATTTTTGGTGTATTGAATCCAGATGCAAAGAAGGGTTTAAGATTAATTATTCCAATAAAAATGACAAATTTTATATATATATATATATATATATATATAAAACTTCTCATCTGCCTACAGTCATGGCTGTGCTATTTGCTTGTACTTCAAATCTTCAGTGGCATTTAGCAGGCGAGATAAAGTGCTACATTAAAAGGAATGATGATCTATAATTTTAATGGTAGAAATATGTAAACATTATGAAGGGCAGTTTATGTTTGTGGCATTTTAGGATATTTTCCAGTCTTTCATTGAAAACAAACTGTGATTGGTCACTTTACATGTTGGTCGAATGGTCTCTTCCTGTCTAAGACTTTTTAACCAGATTAGACTTTATGCTGCAGGTCAAAAGTCAAGTCTTAGCTGTACTGTAAAATAAACTTGTGACAAATTGTGGAAATTGTTATCTTAACCTTGTTGTTTAAATAGGCTCCCAACCTCAGTTTCACCCTAATGTCTTCTTTAAACCTGGTATTAATAAATATTTTTCCTTGTTAAAAACTACACAAGACTTCAGCCGAGCACTCAACATTGTTTCCACTGCGGGGTCGCGTGAGACCTCTCTACCTCCTCCGATATCCTGATGGCAACGACTTGAGGGTTTACAATAGCGGCAGAGCTGTTTAATGTAGCGCAGGGAATTATGGGGTGTTGTTTGACTTATGACTGAAAGGCGAACCGAGGAGTTTAGATGATGGTGACCACATCTGGAGAGTGTTTCAGTCCGGCCGGCTGACGATGTGTTCATATGCATGATTTTATATCTAGCTGCTGACGCCATGACAAACGCTGAGAGATTGGAACAGAGAAGTGTAAAGAATCCCATCTTAAGCCCAACATGTCAAGACATGATTCCCAACGCCCATCATCCGTGGAAAGATAGCGGAAGTTTCTTTTGCGTGTCACTGCGAGTGATGAATGAAGTAAAAAATACAAGACAAAATGTTTTATGGAAGCATTTTCCAATAGCATTCACTCTAAGTGCCATACTGCCTCCCCAAAGGTCATCATTAGCTCACCCAGGCCACCGTGTAGACCGTGGAATCACATTTGTTCTCTGGAGAGCACATATGCCTTTGGTGGTTTCTTCATCTCCCTGGAGAGGAGGAGACACCATCTGCTGGTAAGGTTACACCAGCGTGTGCAGAGATGGGGCATCGCTTAGGGGTGGGTCGGCGGTATTCAATATTGGGCATCAGGTTAGCAAAAAAAGTTCAAAGGAACCGACGTCTGGTAAGGTTTCCGAATGTCTTAAATGATGCAGTAACATGATATACAGATAGCTGTACCGATAACTGTTTTTCTCTGAGTTTAGGTTTAAAATGTGTGCAGGAGAACGCGTTTATTTAACGTGCTCAATGTCGTCTGTTTCTGCAGTTCAGTTGAATTATTCTGGCAGTGTGACGTGGATTTTTTAAAAAGTGAAAATGTTCCATTGAGTTTTCATTTTTAATTTTGAGGTCAGCAGAACAACCAATATTATAAAAGAATTAGGAAATGTTGCGGTCTGCAGTCTGTAATGTGGGCCCCTGTGTACAGTAATATAATATATAGTTTCGAGTTTATTTGATTTTGTTTCATAACTGATGAACATATAATGTTTATCTTTGGGTTTCTATAAAATGTTCAGGATTAAATATTACAGGTCTCAAGACTTGTAAAGTTTAAAGATGAAATGACATCAGTCTGATGAGTCAGTGTGTGTGCTGATTTACTGTATCATGTATGACGCTGTGCTTCTGTTTATAACCGTAATGCTGCGTGATATACAGTAACGTTAGTGGAACGTTTTAAAAACGTCACAGAATAACGTTTAAATAACGTTCCTATAACCAAACAGTAACGGTAATACGACGTCTAAAAACGGGCTTTCCTAAAGCGTTTAAATGACCTTTAAAACGTTTTAATTACTTCATTGAAACGTTCTTGTTGCCTAAAATTATTATCCGGGAATATGTATAGCGAGTATGGGGCAACAGAGGACGAGATAGGTCAACACTTTCGACGTGTTTATTTTTAACCTTTAGGTAAATACTGAATTGAAGTGCTTGGGTTGAGCGACTCCGAGAGATAAAGAGAGAGGGAGACAGTGAGTGAGTGAGAGAGAGAGTCAGTACTGTAATATTGCAGACGGTGTGTGTGCGCAATGTGATCGTGTCGATGCGATGATCGCTGAGTGTGTGTGACTGAACTCCATCAGAAGTGAGCAGACGGGGGACTATCGCTTTATGTCGCTATGGAGGTCTATCCTGCTCAAAGCGAGAGAATGATGGAGGCATGGCTGGACGACAATCTGCAGTTCGCGCATTCGTACTTTGTCCGTAAAGCTTCCCGGTGAGTCCCTGTGCAGATTTGTTGCTCTTAGTTCGTCTAATGGACGTTTAAAAAAACACTCCGTTTATAGGTGACCGGACTGCATACGGCGTATATCAGTACCGACTCAATGCAACACCGCTGCGCATATACAGTGTTCCCAGCAGATCTGCACCGCCGACGGTCGTTTATCTTCATCTGTTTGAAGACTTTATGACATTATTTAAATCATAGTATGGATCTTGAACCGGTTTGTTTGTGTGTTGTGGTTCTGTGTGTCGTTTAACTTTTTGCGCCGTGTTAATGTGACAGAAGTCTGTCTTTGACGTCAGCAGCCTCGCATGTAGATGCACAGTGATTATAAGAAGGAAAGCATTTATATATTTCATTTTGCAAACGAATATTAAAGAAGATAAAGCATGGTCACGTGACGAGGGTGAATCTGACGCACTTTTATGCAGTTCTTGCATTTTTAATTCGGACCCCGGACACGCATCGCAGCCGGTGGGATTCTGTGTGTTGAGCACAGAGGATCTGATGGTGTTGTGATGATCCAGCGCCAGTGCTTTGAATAAAGATCCGTTTGTTGTGCATTCGGTGAAATACGACATTTCAATGTGCTGTAATGACAACAAGTAATTTTAAGAACTCAAATCTTACGCACAGTACAAAATATGGTCAGAACAGTCGTTGCAAAATGTATTTGGCTTGGAGAACATACGACTGCTTAGCATAAGTGACTGTACCGTAGTGCTCTTTAAAGTAAACACACTGTGGTGAAGTTTGATTATCCACTTTTAACAGTAAACATCTCATTATTTTTTTTATACTAGCACTGTCAAAATGAGACATTACAGAGTTTTTTAATAGATAGTCACTTTATTTGGTAATAAAATACAGTAAGTATCTCTCTGCTAATATTTAGAAACTATTTTTTGAGAGTGTCTTAATTGTATTGCTTCTCAGTTCTCATATCTATGGTCTCATGGCTTTTTAAGGGAAATGGTCAATGCCTGGTTTGCTGAGCGCGTTCACTGCATCCAACCATCCAGAGAAGGACAGAAAGCTCCAGCAGAACCTGCAACAATCCTCCACACGCTGGGTCCAGCTGATGCACCATCTCCCAGCCCAGCACCGTCCACCCCTACACGAAAGATCTCAGCATCTGAGTTTGATAGGCCACTTCGTCCCATCGTGGTGAAGGACGCAGAGGGTGTGCTCACCTTCTTGAGTGACACCGAGAAGGTGGAGATGCCTCTGCTCAACCCTCAGAGAAGAAGCTCGGGCGGCGGGCCAGATGAGGGCGGAGGTGGTCTGGATACCAGTGGAGACCGCTGTGCACGCCTGCTGGAGCTCGTGCGAGATGTTTCGAGTCACTTGGACCTTACCGCTCTCTGTCACAAGATCTTCTTGCACACTCACGAGCTGATCGCTGCAGACCGCTACTCGTTGTTCCTGGTGGGTGAGGACAGTTCAAACAGGAAGTTCTTGGTCAGCAGACTGTTCGATGTTGCGGAGGGAAGCACACTGGAGGAGGCCTCCAAAAGCGCCATTCGTCTGGAATGGAACAAGGGCATTGTGGGATACGTGGCGGCCACAGGACAACCTCTGAACATCAAGAATGCGTATGAGGTGAGGCGTTATGTCATCATACCTGCGGTTTGTTTAGTGTTTTATGCTCTTATGAAAACTCTCCGTAAATAAGAAGTTATTTTTAATATTAAATGCCCGTGCTGTATGCATCGCGATGACCATTTTATTTGTAACATTAAAATGTTCGATTGAATAGAGGTTGGCTTTATTTAACAGTAAGAAATGCAATTAAAAACTAGATGCTTTCTCCGAAAACATCCATCCGTCAAAATACATGTACAATGTCTTCAGTCATACCTTATACTTGATTCTGTATGACGGCCCATTTTCAGTGTTTACTTTTCAGCGAGCTTGTTTATATGAATTTGTTTAAGCGTACGCCATGTTAACAGGAAATCTTAGATGTAAAACTGGCTTTCATTACATGGGTTTAAAATCTTTTTTAAAAACAAAGTTTACAGCAAGGTTTGGAGCTTCTGTTGGCGTGATGCTACATGAACAGAATCGTAAATCATGTGTCAGTCAGTGAGGAATGGCTAGCGTACAACACAACTAACACTTTTATTTGCATGCTAAGGTTTTCGTGTCGTAGGGTTGGGCCCGGTTTGAAAACATACTCAGCGTGAGACTGAATGTAGTTAGTTTCCCCATTATAGTTAAAGAACCATCCACTTGTGTTTGACCTTTGAACTGCTTGTTTACTAATAACAAAACACTGTGCAGCGTGTTTCGCCACTAGCAGGGCCGTCATTGGAGGAAAACGCAGGAATGCTGTTCTGGGCCCTGTCAAAGTATATACACTGCAGTATACACACTACATACTGCATAAACATAAGGAGAAGCACGCTCCAATCACACACTAACCTGAGGCAGTGAATACTTGCTTCTCCTCTGAGATGCTTCTCGGCTTGCAGATGTAGGACATCTCTTTGTTATGTGTGCAGGAAACCCGGTATTTTAACACGGTTTGAGGGACTGAAATAAACGCTGCTGCTTCATTTTACCGTCCTGCGTGAGGAATAAGTTTGAATAAATTCTTGCCTCAGACACGCAGCTGAGGCCGAGGCCGGTGAAGTGTGTGTCTTTAATTCAATTGAAATGATATTATGCAATTCAGTTGCTAACCGACAGTTTGTGTAATGATAGCAGGTATTTTTAGCTCTAATTTAGATTTAGTTTGTTTTTCCCCAGCAGGCCGACAGGGAGAGGAAACTAGACAGACGGAAAAGAAAGAATTAAAGATGAATGTGAAAACGCAGACACATTTATCAGGATGCATCTGTTGTGCCTTTCAAACACATATTTCAGTCTAATAATTGATTGGTTCTTCAGTTTCAGATTATAGCCTCATGCATACATTTTTATCATATTGAAATATGAATAGACACACGTCTCTGCTGATACAGTTATATTTACATTTACGCATTTAACAGACGCTTTTATCCAAAGTGACTTACAGTGTTTTCAAGCTATAGATCAGTATGTGTGTTCCCTGGGAGTCGAACCCACAGCCTTTGCGTTGCTAACACAATGCTCTACCAGTTGAGGTACCAGAACGCTGGGCAACATGAGCATCAGCATGTGTTCAGAACCCATTTTACTCTCACAGAGTGACATATTTCTGACTTAAAATAATCAAGGAGAAAATAATGCAGGATGGAAAATTGAGGCCAGAGTTGATGTAACCAGTTCAGTATTGATCATGATAAGTGGTTACATACAACAGTTTTGAGGTGTAATAACATGTTTCCATCAATAACATTCAGTTAATATCGTATAGTGACATTTAGGGTTGATTGTGTAATCACATGTGTGTGATGTTTTTCTCTCTGTTTTGTCATTAGGATCCGCGCTTTAATGCAGAGGTGGACCAGATTACAGGCTATAAGACCCAGAGTATCTTGTGCATGCCAATAAAAAACCACAGGAATGAGGTAAGAGAGGGCTGTAAACATGCTGAACTCCAGTACAGCATAGAGCATAGAGCAGAATATTACAACCATCATATCTGAAATCACTCAGTCATTGTTTACTCCCCCGCCTGATATTCCAAACACATCTGAATCACACAAGTAAACCTGTTCTATACACTTACAATTAACTAAACATTTCAGGTTTCTAAAATCACTATAAAGGCACAAGAAACATACGAATTTAACTTGTGTAAGTTTTGAGGTCAACAGTCAGAGTCAGACCAGCTATCAGGAACATTCTCAAAACATTGGCTAATGTTCTATAAAGTCCTCTCAACGTTATCCAAAAACATTTTTGCAGTAATGTTAGTAGCATTTTTAAACGTTATATATCATATATTAGAAACATTATTTTTAAGTGGTTAGTAGAACATTTTAAAAACGTTACAAAGTCAAAAAAGGTTGAACAATATTCATAGAACCGGGCAATCTGACATCACTGCCGCGGTCCTGAACTGTCCTGAACACACGACACAGTTTTAACAACCTTCTGAAGTTTTAGAACGTCAGTCTTTTATTGTTATGCAGAAATTTAATAGGAAAAAAGAGACCAGTACAACTGTTTAAAATGGGCTTGCAATGCTTGCCTTTTTAAGTGAGTACATAATGACAGAATGTAACCTCTAGTTGAGCTCTTCTTTTATTAAATATATGTTTGTATTTTATGTGATGCTTTTAGGTTGTTGGTGTAGCACAAGCAATCAATAAGAGATGTGGAGAAACCAGTGCATTCACCGAGCAAGACGAGAAGGTGCGAATCTTATCTCACAGTTTACAGTAATTGTTTTCTTACTGTAAATGCTAAATTGTAAAAATATGGTAAATTACTGTATTTCTCATCTCAATAGGAATTTTCTTCATACCTGGCGTTCTCTGGCATAGTGCTACACAACGCTCAGCTCTATGAGACGTCACAGCTGGAGAACAGAAGAAACCAGGTGGGATGATTATTTGCTGCAAGCGCTGGTTTCGGATGAATGCGATCGCGCAGTGGTTCGGCTGGAGGTTCTGACTCTGTTCTGGCTTTTCTTGCAGGTGTTGCTGGATCTGGCCAGTCTGATCTTTGAGGAGCAGCAGTCGCTGGAGGTTCTGCTCAGAAAAACCGTGGCCACCATCCTGTCCTTCATGCAGGCGCAGGGATGCACGGTCTTCATTTCAGACCGGGAAACAGCTGTAAGAACAACATGTGTTTACAGAAACAAGCTAAAGCTGTCAAAGAGTGTCTGAGCAGACACAAACAGTCATAGTGGTGGATGGGAAAAGGAGGCATGTTTTGTGTTTCCTCAGACAGCTGCACATAGATGGTCTCATTATGACATTGACCTGCCAAAGATTTGGAATTTGATATTTATTTCATAGTTTAGTAGTTACAGCATTAGCATGTTCTGTTGATTTTAGTATGTGTATGTATTGGATTTGACAGTGTATAAATGTAAATATGAATATATAAATATGAACTATAATATATATATATATATTTACTAAATATTTGCTTTGCACTTCAGGGTAGGCATTTTCCAGGAACATGTTATTGTTATGCTGTTTTTTAAACATCTCTTCACAGCCTGATAGCAATCAGTATGATATATACCCTGCTTTTAACTTCAGAGTAAATGCATTGGGGAAAAGCTTGTGAAATCTTTGAGAGGAACACAGAGGGCCATTCAGAGGCGAGGGATAAAAGCAAGTGATTTTTCGGAGCTGGTGAATCCTCTGCAGTATTAAGGAAGCGCTCTCGTCCAGAAGTATTTTCCCCTCACAGAGCGTGTGTGTGTGTCTCTCTGTTCTGTGACTGAAATGTTCCACGTATTCAGCTTTACAAACAACCCAGAATAACTCCTCAGCGAGGGTTCGATTAGAACAGAAGACTTGTTTGTCTGGTTGCTTTATAAATGTTGTTCTTCTGGTGCAAACAAAAACGGTGTGGTTAAACCATATTATATCGTGATGGGGGTTACCAGTGTGATTGTGACTGACGTTTGGGTAACGTTGAAGTAGACTGTGACGTGTGTGTGTCGTAACATCTGAGGGGAACTAGTTGTTAACTAGTCCTGAAGCTGTAAATAAAACCGTTTAGTTAGCTTGCCCACATTGTATATGTAGTTATATAACTTTATGTATAGGCCTGTGTAGATAGAATTAAACATTTTGTAAAAGTCTGGCAAATGCGCAAACGTTCGCGCTTTAATTGTAGTACAAAATGTAGGAAAAACAGCTACTGGAAGGTAGCTCTCCTAAACTGCGAGCGGTATTACACATGAATCTGTCAGGCAGGTGGCGGTTGACTGGGATGTCCAAATGAACTCTCAGTATATCATATTTCTTCATTGTTGATTGTTGAGTCTTCTGCTCTGTGCTCGTAACTTTCATTTTTGTGAACGGGAAATTCGAACCCTTCTAGAAATGCACAAACATGAGCCCATAAAGCGTGTGGCGGCAGGTGGACGAGTGTAGACTTTTACACAGACGGCCGCAAACTAATGACATTAGGAAACCGCAGAAACACTAGCATAGCTCTCTGTTAGCGGTGCTGAAAGTTTCCTGTGAATAAACGCTGTTCTTCTCCTACAGAACACCTTCTCCAGCGTGTTTCACATGGAATATGAGGAACTGCCTGGATCTGTGGAGTTCTCAAACAGGTGGAGTTATCTACACGCACTACAAGTTAAACGCAGTGAACTTAACACGATTCTGTTGTTTACCTTCCAAACTGAGGTATTTTGTTTCTTTGTCCCCTCTGCTATTAAAGCCATTGTCACATGAACAAGAAATGTACTATTTCACATTTCCTCTGTTTTTAGACAACAGAATATAGTTTTCTGTATGTGCAGGTATTAGAAATCTATTTTATTTAGAGTAAAGGGTAAATATTTACTGTAGCTATAAAGCAGAGATCAAGTGTGTTTGTGGTCATGGAACTTATTTTTCTGTGAACTTTATGTATATGAGGTTTTTATTATCCAACATTCAGATTTTACATCCAGAAGATTGTGCAGCTTTCCATGTACTGTATTTGTATTTGGGTTTGTAGGTGAATTATTTCTCAGCTATAAGACTGTGGAATGTGAAATATTTAATTGTATGTGTTAAGTTGTTTTAAGGCCTTCTCAGGTCGTGTGCTAATGGAAGTATGTAGCTCAAGTATTTGAGTCATTTCCAGAACACTTGGAATGTATTCTGGGGCAGTGACCTACATTTTACTACACAAGACAGAAAAACAAAAATTCAAACATAAATCACTGAAATGTGTTCAGATGACTCTGAACGTGACAGACTGAATGGACAAATGAAGTAAATGCGTAAACAACGGCAGGACTGTCATTTCCCAGACTCAAGAAACAAACACTGGACCCAAATATTTAACTAGTATTCAACACTTTACCAAGTGACTTATGAATTTGTAAATAATATATATATATATATATATGTTTGATTGTACATGCAGCCTCGTTGTGTGGCTGGTTGCCGTTTATTATTGGCATTCGTTTTGATATTTTTAGGTTGAGAGTCACTGATAAACTGGAACCTGGATGGTGTCGGTTAGAACCCAAGAACACATGATAAACATCTTCCATCTTATTTTCTGGGTTCTGTGTAACATGGTTCCTGTTTTCAAAATCTTCCTCTACAGTGTGTATTGAACAGAACTATTTGGTCTGCAGAGTGATGTCATCAAAGATCCATTATTGATGATGTCTAGTGATGTCCTGTTGAATCATTATTTCCTCTACAGGGAGTGTGACGTCAGCAAGATTAACTACATGTATGCTCAGTATGTCAAGAACACCATGGAGTCTCTGAATATAGCAGACGTCACGGAGGACCAGAGGTTTCCCTGGACCGTGAGTACAGGGGACACTGGACACAGGCTCTGAGATTCAGTTATGGTTCATTTAGGAATGACATCATGTTTTATTACAGTAACTTCTTAAAAAGATTTTTTGTTTGTAACGTTTAGAACAGAAGGGTATTGATTAAGATCTAAGATTGACAGTGAAATGTAAATATTAACTCCGTTAATTCGGTTTTAAAGGATTGTGTGAGTTCATACCGAAATCTCAGACTTTTGTTTGCTGACTTTGGTGTCTTGGTAAATCTGAGCACAGTGTGAGACATGGTCAAGATCTCGTCTGAAACTCTACAGGAGACGTGTGAGATTACTGAAGATGAGTAAAGCAGGAGATGTAATCAAAAGTCTCATTTTATCTCCATTTAATCTCACTGATCTCTCCATTTAATCTCATGATATTGAAGAAAATTCATTAGTGGTTTCCTTTCCAGTTACAAGTGCCTCTCGTCCTTCATAAATTTTAAACTCATTTCAGGTCAGTTCCTCCATTGTTTGTTGTAGCATTTATATTTTTCTGGCTTCTTTTCAAAAGAGTGAAAATCTGCAGCTGTCCAGCTGTCAGGTTAGAAGTCTTCTGTGCACACCCATCAGGAATGGAAAGAAGGACAAAGTTATCGGTATGTTTGGCTCTTCTGTTTTTTTCCACATATAATTCAAAACTATTAAGAACTGTGTATGATCAGCTATTATTCTTAAACTGTTCAGACAGCAGTGTGAATGGTTCTCTGGCTTATTGGTGAACATCAGTTCAATGTTTCATTCTGCCTTACAGAGAGAGCATTAGGGAGCTGCATACATCATTACAAGCCCTACAATGAGGCTCTGAATTGATTAGAATAATCGAGGCTGTTTTTTCTTCTGGGGTTTGAAGGGTTAATATTTCCTGGCGGACACTTCATGCTGGTTCAAAGGATTCAAAGCACGAGACTTTCTGTCTGTTTTTAATTGATTGTTCTGTCTCACATGTACAATAGAGGTTCATTAACTTGTGTCTCAGTGTAAACCATGTAATGAACTCAACCTTAAAGGGACAGTCCACTCCAAAAAATGAAAAACATGTTACACTTATGAGTTTCTTTTTCTCCAAAGAGCAGATTGTAAAAGAATAACTTTGCTTTTTTTAACATAATAAAAGTGAATGGGGACTGGGTGCCATGCTTGAAAATCACACACACATACACTAAATGGGGACATTCCATAGACTTCTGTTGTTTAAGTTATAAACAAGCTAGTTAAAACCAATATAACCTAACCCGCACTCTAACCCTAACAGAAAACCTGCCGCATTTTTACAATTTTATAAACACACTTTATTTGCTGTATTTTATATTGTTTTTACAATTGAGGATGTCCCCAAAAGGAGGTTTTGCTCAGATTGGTCAGGTTTTTCAGACCTTTGGCAACAAATTTGTCCCTAATATATTTAAGTAACCCCTCCACACACACACACACACACACACACACAAAGAACAAATCTTAAGTCTGTGTCAAACTGACGACTGAGCTCATTTTTGGGTGACTTTTAAACCACTGTTTCTTTAAACCACATAATGAACTTGTCCCAGCTCACTTTGTGTCGTATAATGTGCTGATAAAAATGACAGAGCTGAACTTTTTCCAACGGAGAAGCCAGATGAAAGAGTCTCCAAAGGACGACACCCAGTTTTGAGAGGCTTGTTTTGAGAGGGGCTCTGTTGAGTGTTTTGGCCTTTAAATGCAGGTGTCTGCCAGCTGGTCAATAAGATGGATGATTCATCAGGCGACGTTAAAGCCTTCAATCGTAATGACGAGCAGTTTCTGGAGGCCATCGCTATATTCTGCGGTCTGGGCATTCAGAACACGCAGATGTATGAAGCTGTTGAGCGAGCGATGGTCAAGCAGGAAGTTACTCTCGAGGTGAGAGTCGCATTTCTGCTCGTTCTTTTACTTGTATTTAACATTTGCTACTTATTGTTGTTTCTTCTTGTGTTATTTTAATACATTTTCAAAAAGAGAAAAAAATGGTTTAATTCTAAAACTAAAATTATATTAATTATGAAAAGGAATTATAGGTTATGTCTGAATATCAGAGGTCATGTCATCAATTCAAGGCAAAGTTTATTTGTATAGCACGTTTCATACACAATGGTAATTCAGTGCTTTACATACATTACATACATACATTACATATATACATTACATACATACATACAATTAATCATTTTCCTTTTTCCCTGAGGTTTACTTAATGCTAATTTATGCTAATAATTAATAATGCTAATGATGATTGTTTGCATTAAAAACAGCTAGAATATAGATTATGAAGAGCATTTACAATCCACAGAACTGATATTTTGCTTCCGTACCTTTAAGACTTTAGTGTAAACGCCCCTCTGTTTAAGCTTTGCTGGTGTTTTGTTGTGTGTTAACTGGACGCATGTACAGATTGCAGGTGTTGAGTGTTCTGTCGAGTCTCATATAAAATCCTTTAATAACAGTGTGTGTTTGCAAAGCCTAAACCGAACGCAAATCCACTCGCAGCACTGAAGATCTGACAGAAGCCCTGAGTCCTCTTGTGTAAAAATAAACTTCACTCCAGTGTGACTGAGAGATTCCACACAGCCAGGAAACACTTCTGGACCGGCTCTGCAAAGTTAACAAAGAGTGTTTTAATAGGGCATGTAGTACACATTTATTTCCGCAGAATACAGGAAGTGCAGTTTCATGGCTCTTGGAGCTGTCAGACTCAGAACTCTGGTGACGTGCTCTCCACTGCAGCTGACCTGACGGCTGCCCTCCGCTAGTAATCTTCCAGCTCACAGCCTGTCATCAGCTGTGTTCAGAATACTAACAGAAGCGGTGTATCTTCTCCCTCGCAACCACCCCAAATACCCTAGCCACAACTTAGCAACATCCTCAAAACCATCTAGCAACAGCATAACAACAATCTAGCAACCACCCAAAGTATCAAAGCAACTGCACTGCAACAGCCTAGCAACTACTCCAGTACCTTAGCCACCTCATAGCAACACCCTAGCAACTGCTACAGGGTCTTTAGCAACAGCCCAGGAACCACCCTGAGTACCTTAGCAACCGCATAACAACAACCTAGCAGCTAACAACCACAGCCACAGGTCTGTTCTGACAGGGTCTCAGACAGCAGGGACAAAATAATGCTAAAGGCAAATAATAAAATCCATATTTTGTATCAGCTTGTATCAGTTATTTGGTTATATAGCTAATGTGACACAATATTGGGCCCATATTCACATACAGCCCAAATAGTTTGTGTACTGTGGCAATACTCCAGTATTTCATTGCTTTGACAATCAGATGCAGTGAAAACGAGGCTGTTTGTATACACAGACCTTTTGTGTTGAACTACATGAGCTTTAAAATGAAACATGTCACATGTGTCTGCAGGTGCTGTCGTTTCATGCCTCCGCTTCAGAGGACGAGACGCGCGCACTCCAGGTAACTGTGATAAAACACTGTTTCACACTCATCCTTTACTGAACACACACACACGAGACACATGATCTCTACAACATAACAGATTATTCCATTCAAATGTATTTAAATAGAGCTTGTTTACAACTTTACATATAAATTAAAGAAATACACAGAAAACAGGACAATTACAAGAGATATATATATATATATGTAATGACACATATGGAAAAGAGTACATGGTATTATTTCACCTTTTATTGTTCTCATAAGATGTATATTAGTAAAACTAATTAGTGATACTATGATTGTAGTCAGTTTATGAATATAAAGATGACTAAACTGACGATAACAAACACATGAACCATATTTATCAATAATACCATGAAATACTTGAGCATTGGCTGGTGAAAAGAGGTAGAGAAGAAATATTCCCGCTGTGTTTATCTAGTACTGTTGTCTTCTGACCTGAAATGACCTCTGACATTAAGGTCATGCGTTTCCTCTTTACATATT
>JAZGTI010004612.1:0-27576 GCA_036877585.1 Botia kubotai
GTCTGCTGCTCACACTCATCCTCATTCTCCATGTCGACCACATCGAATGTGACGATTGTAGGCAGGGCACTCAGACTCGGGCCAAAAGGAGAACTTGATTCAGAGCCGCCAAGACTCTCAGTTGAGTTACAGTAAAGATGGGTATTCTTGGTAAAATTTACCAGCGCTTGGGAAAAACAGACCATCAGCTCTTCCTGGGACTGACTGCAGCCTCTGGTGGGCAGTAAATGACCTTGATCCTCAGATTTATGTTCAGTGTAAGCTGCTGTTTGTGGCTGTGGAACATGTGGGCTAAACCCTGAATCACAAGGGGGTGCAAACAACATACTATTCTGGATCTGAGCTCTGCTGAGAGGTATCTCTTTCAAAGCCTGGGCCCTTGATGGTGACTGAGGATGGCGCTGGTTAATATCTGTTACTTCTTCTAAAGCAGTCTTACTATTGCCTACAGTACGACTTGTATCATCACTGAAGCAGTTTTTACGGACGAGAAGCTGATCTTTGGATAGGCTTCTGAGATTCTGAAGTTCACAGCATAGAAGGGCATGCTGGATCCTGCTCAGACGTTCCTCCTCCGTCTCCATGGTACCTGTCTCTAAGGCAGTGGATGTCAAGGCATAAAGAGGGTTTGTTGGACTCTTCTCACCCTGCAAGGCTGCAACAACCAATGTGTGGACATCCTTGGGGGGAAGACCAGGGCTGAGCAGGCGATCATCAGGCTCAAAAAGTTCATAAAGGGCATCGCCGCTGTAGCTGTCCCGTGATAGTCGCTCTTGGTGTTGGTGCAGACATTCTCTGTTCTCCTCCTCCATTCCTGGTGTGGAGTCGTAGTAACCCTCGTCGCTGTTGGGCACCGACTCCTGCTGATCACTCTGTGGGCTCAAAAGGTCAACAGGGGTAAGGGCAGTTTCTGTGACTCCTAGTGGGCTGCTGATGGAGTTGGCAAGGATAGAGCTGATCTGCTGATCAGGAGTGAGTGAAAGGCTGTCTGAACCCATGTCTGAAGGGAGGTAGCAAACTTCATTACTCGTTTCAGATTCCCACAAGCTCTGCAGATAATCAGCATCTACCTCATCAGGAGTTGCCATCTCTTCCCCTCCACCTTGATATGTGACAAAGCATGAGCTCCTTTTTCCTGCATTTCGGCTGCCTCTCTCAGCAGTCCCTGCGCTCTCCACAACACTGACATCATCCTGGTCCGCAATGATGTCACCACAACCTGTCAGCGAATCAAAGCTCTTCAATGATGAAACGTCACCGAACATTAAGCTCACATTGTCAGAAGTGCAGGATGCAGCAGGAAGCTCCCCATCATGTGCGTCCGTGTTGTGCTCCGCCAAACGATCCAGTTCAGATTCGGCTGGTTGATGATATGCAGCCAGTCCTTCTTGTCCTTCATTCTGCTTCTTGTCCTCCTTCTCATCCTCCACTCTTGTCCTCTTATCCATCTCTCCCCTGCCCTTGTGTTTCTCAGGCACTAGCGTTACGTCTTTAGTACATTCAGTGGCAGTCAACGGCAGTTCATATTTACTGCCTGTGCTTCGATTAGGCACATCTGGCCCCAGCTTTTCACCCTGACTGTTGCCGTGGTTATCTTTATGGTCACCCCCGCTCAACAGAGCTGCAGGCACTGTTTTGGCACGAAGGTCCAAGGACATTTCAATTGTCTCATGCTTCTCCAGATCAACATTTTTGCTCTTCCTGTGTCTTCGTATGCTGCTGAAAAGAGCCCGCAGACCTCTTTGTTGTCTTGGTAGGCACTGAGACTTCCCATGAACCCCTGGTGTTTTCTGAGGGTCACAAGGGCTGCAAAAGTCAAAGTCCCCTGACGCCACTTCACTGCTGTTTCTGCCCACATCTTCCCAGCATGCTCTGCTCACCCCACCATACGTTTGGCTCTTTGTTACTTCTGTTTTAGATGACCTTTGACTTCTGCCACGGCCACCAAGAAAGCTCGGCAGAACACAAAAACTTTTCCGACTGCCAAAAAATTTAAAAGCAGTCCTCCGTATTTTTACTGAAGGGGGTGACTGAGGTTGTGGTGCATTATGGGTAGAAGAATCTGACTGTTGCCCTCCTGTTGCCCCGGCAGCCTCACTTCCTGTGGTAGACTCCATAGTAAAAAAGATGACTGCGGCTAATGCAGCATCCTTGTTGTAAACACTCCACCCTGCAGGACAGGCTGGAAGGTTCGTGGACTGAGTTTATCAGACATGGTACACCTGTGTGAAAAACAGAAATTAAGACACACACATTAGAGAAAGTGAAAAGTGAAAGTGACCTATTTGTCAGATATGGTAACCCATACCCGAAATGTGTATAGATACATGATGGTACAAATCAACAGATCAGCTTTCACCAGCTTTTTTTATTTTATTTGGACCAAATAATGAGGAAAAAGCAGCCAGTAAGAGCGCAGGGTAGAGGGTAACTCTTTAAAAACGTTTAAATTATAAAAATGCCTCCAACCCATTAAGTTTGTACTGTCTGGATGCAGAAGCAACACTGTGTCTCCTGAACCGTTAACTTACCCACAAGTTAACCTACAATGATATGAAAAACAAACTAGTGTAATTGTATGTGTAACTCACATAACGTGAGTGAATGTTAAGTCTGTTATCACAACAAAAGCAATCTGAACACAACACGCAGTCTATACATAAACACATGCATAAATACAAACCTAACAGACACCAATTCAAACGAACTACACCCTATTGACCAATTACACCCAATACCGACTGTAATACAGATAATATTAGTGATACAATACTAACCATCAACATATTGTACACTGTGTCCCCAGCTGGACCCATCACTGCGTCTGAACGCTCGCTCGCAACTTGCACGCACAGACAGATGCTTATGCGCGTACATTCACTGATATTCCCAGTGGATACACGCAAATAATACGTGCAAGATAGTAAAAAACCGGGAATCGCCTTATTTTTCCATCTTTCCAGCCCGAGCGTGCAGCGCTGCACGAGCTCGCGACTCTGATTCACTGCTGCTCGAGCGACTGTCGGCGTTTCCGTTCCAGATGCATTTCGGGAAACGTAGTGCTATAGTTTAACAAACGTGAACGCGTAATCTTCGTAAAGAATTACACCTGATAATCTATCCTTTCACTCAGTTAAATGGCAAAACGTGTTCCACACCAGTGAAATATAAACACCTTCTGTGTAGAAATTGTTTGTATACCTCAAATTAAGCCCAGAAATAGAAACATCCACAGAAAAACAAGATTAACATTTCTTTGTTCAGTATTTAGTTTATGTTGACAAAATGCCACTGTAGAAAAGCAAGTACATAGCCAATTTTATAAAAACTGACAAACGCTTTATTTTTGTACCAGAATGCTTCTAGTACTATGCTTCTTTGCTTTAATATTTGTGTCACACAAATTTAGGAAAACATGTTGCTTTGGAACTAAGTTTCATTTAAAAAAAATGTCTTTAACTTTAAAGTCGTTCTCTTGTTCCAGCGCTGTGCTGGTTGTGAGCACATCAAGAGATTTGTAGACACAGATACATTCCAACAAAGATTTTAGATGTCATGAAACAACATCAGATTTTCTCAGAATGGCATCAGAGGTCATATGTGTTAGAAATCTAAGAAACAGCAACACAGAATCACTGCTGTGTAACAGAATGCAAATGTTTGAATGTGTTTGTATTAGGACAGTGTGTTTCGGTCAAAATGTCCGTACTGTTACTATGGAGACTCAGAAGGATTCTCCTCTTTGGAATAATCCGTTTCCACAGAAACACGTTTTTCTTCTTTCTACCTGCTTCTGCACGAGGAACAGCAGCTGGTCTAGAACACACTTTTTAGGGTGCATGTCTTTGTCATAGTGGTCCAGCAGTATGCAGACCACAGTCCCAACCATCTGATCAGTGTAACAGTGAACACACTTGCCTTGCACACACACAGAACTATTGATTAAAGTAAATCGTCTGCTATCAGCATCAGTTCAGAACTCACAGCATTGAGGTCAGTACCTTGGCGAGAAACACGCCAGAACCCATCACAGATCTGATGTGCCTCAGCCAGCCAGAGTTCTCCAGCCCTGTCACAGTTCTCCAGCCCTGTCAGAGTTCTCCAGCCCTGTCAGACAGTCACTTATGGATGAGAACTCATTGTAAGCACAACAGCAGAACCAAAGATCTCCTCTGAACCAACTAACAGGGAACATTCTCAGAACGTCTGCTAACATTCTCTAAAAGATCTTTCAAAGTTGCAACAACATTCTTGCAGCATCGTTAGTAAAACATTTTTAACGTTATATATCATATTTATCGAATGAATAACTATATGCAATAAAAGGACATACACAACTTACAAATCAATTATTACCAAATATATGTACAGTCAGTCTAATGCAGTCTAATACATAAGAGTGACTTTAGACAAGCCTCTTTCATTTTTTATTTCATTAACATACATCAGACACACACAGCTCATGGGGGTCATTCCTGCAGGGTGGCCCAAACAGATTTGCCTAATTGCTGGGGAGGACCCCCATCGCTTGACCCATTGTTACCATAACGACTCCTGACCCTTAGGCTCAGTTATCTGATAACAGACACACTAATGAAACACATTAACATACAGCTCACCAAATTCCCTCTCAGATACCTGCCAATGTCCTGCACACACAAAAGCACAAAATACACATCTTACTGTAGAACCTCAGACCACAGTGACGACAAACGACCACAATTAAAATGAGATTAATTATAATCAGGGCAGAGATGAAACAATACCCAGTTAAGTGTCTGCTAACATTCCTACAAACTTAAATGTTTTCGATAACTTTGAGAAGCCTTTTTGAACTTTTTTTGCCACCATTCTGTGAATGTTCCCTGTTAGCTGGTTATCAACCCCACCAAACCAAACAACAGGAATCTTCACCCAGAGCAGAGAATCAGATACACAGCTGACATGAATTAGACTCTTCAGGATAATGACAGAATCTGGAGATGGATCTTTACACACATCACTGCTTTCCTCAGGTAATTACCTCACGTCTGACTGCTGTCATTCCACATATCTCATTCTGACACTCTCTCCGATGAGAACTCTGGTTTGGGCATGTCATGAAGTGTGTACTGAATGACAGAGATGTTTGTTTGATTTCGTCTGGTTCAGGTACAAATCTTTACTTTAGCTCTGCGTTTGTAGCTGTAGTTTACCGGTGGTGTTTACAGTGAAATGTAAATCATTTAAAAGGTTTTCCTGTAAGCATAACTGTTTTTATGATTTTGGGCAAAAATTGGGTGTGAATGAAGATGTTTTAAAAACAACCTGAAACTGGAACCCTCTCGCTCTCCTGTTCCAGTTTTAGTCTTTCTCATCTGTCCTCTCTCACTCTTTTTCTGTATTTTGCAGTCTCTGTTTCTTTCACTTCCATTGTGTCATTAGTTCTCCTTCTAGGTCTGTAATCCTACCAAAAATACATATATACACGTAAGTTCCTGCTGGTCACAGTCTCAGAGATGCATGTGGTCCTTTAGCAGGCAGATAAAGTTAATGACTCAGTTATTTTAATAAGCTCAGCCTGTCACACCCTCAGGCTCTGTTGACCTCATGCTAATGTGTTAGTTCTCAGACAATAGCAATTTACTGTCTTTTGTGTGTAGACTAATCTGTGTTAATACCTTGACACAATCAGGTCTGTCCAGCTGGATTATTTGAACAAGATTTCTGTGAACGAGTGTGTGTTGTTTTTAGAGATAAAGCTGAGAGGTCCAATTTGAGTGGAGACAAAAATCTGTTTTAATGAAATGAAGTAAACAACAAAGAAGAGCAGAACATACTCTAGAGACTATAACACTATTCCCAGCTAACAGTTGTAGGTTGTAGGAACATTACCCTAATGTTTCCATTAAGTAACAAAAAATGTTATTTTGAATGTTCTAGGAATGTTCAAATATAAGAAAGTTATTTAAACATTTTTAATTATGTAACTTTTTAAAACATTTCACAAACAACTTAAGAACAAATTTTTTTATATATGTAATATATAACAAAAATCTACCACTATTACTGCAGGAACATTTTTGATAACTGACAGAATGTTGAGAGAACTTTCAGAGGACGTTAGCCAACATTCTGAGAACATTCCCGGTAAGATGGGTTGTCATTTCTGTTTTTCAGTTATTATTTAATCATATTAGAGTTTGTAAAGTAAATAGAATAAAATAAACTTTACTTATTTTAATAGCATGTTGGTTTAGTGACTAGTTAGTTATTTTAACTGCAGTAAAGAGACTATAGAATGATGATTTTGATCTGATTAAAGGAGATGATTGAGTTTATTGCCTGCTTGTCATGTCATGTTTATAATAATTAGCAGCGCAAACACACAAACAAACAGCTGTGACAAACACCAGACTCTCCTAACTTTAAATACAGATGACCGATAACAGCGCTGAGAGGAGGGGCTGATGCAGCGGGATGCGCCAAACAGATAAATGACGCCTGCGGACGTTCACTCCGCATCAGATGCGCTCAGCTTGCGGGACTTTCTCCGGGATTTGTAGCAATTTAAACACATTTTTTCGCCACTGAAAGGATTTAAACAAACGCAATGACGTATTCATGCGTAACTTGCACGCTCTTTTGGTTGGTCTCCGTTGTTCTCCCGTTGTCTCTTGCGGTATCAGGGGAATATTGTCATGGCTGGACGGATTCCTTCGGCTCTTGGCACCGGGGATTCCAGTGTCCGGAGCGCTTCGACGGCGAGGATGCGCGCTACTGCTGCGGGACGTGCGCGCTCAGGTACTGCTGTAGCTATGCGGAGGCGCGCCTGGATCAAAGCACCTGCGAGACGGGCTCTGATTCTGAAAACACGGACGTGAGGATAATGACAGAAAGTGGTGAGCATTTACGTACATTTACGTATTTTACAGACATACCTGTTTTTGTGTGCTTTAATATTTGTAACACGTGTATTTGTGTGCATGCATGTTTAATACTTTTATACTTTGGCAATGTATATTGCAAATGCATTTTTACCATGCACATTTACCATTTAAACCTAATTTACTGACACTCATAAAGATAACTACATTCAAACTCAAGTAAGTTGTTTAATTCATAAATTAAGTGTCTCATTTCTCTTCCTTCCTAGTTCCAACCTATCTCCCTTTTGTGATTGTGGTGAGCGCGTTCGTGTCCTTCATCCTGGTGGGATTAGTTGTGTCTGTATGCTGCTGTCACTGTGTTAAACCCAAAGCGAGTGATCGGCCATCTGCTGCTCAGACCAGCCTGTTGGAGTCTGGAGGACCTTCTGCAGATAGTTCCACTCCATCCCGCACCTCCGGCTCCTCCATGACTAATGCTAGACCTCCACCTTCTGAGCTTGGTGCAAACCTTTATGGGCCGCAGCAGTATGTTCCTCCACTCCCCCAGGGGGCGCCACAGTTTTACCAGCCCTACGTGAACTACGCTTTTCCTCCAGAACGCAGCATGCTGGTGGCCCCAGCATTCCTGGACGGCCGCCCTGTGTTCGGGCAGGTGCACGGACAGCCTTTCCCTCAGGCCCCCATGCACACAGAACCCATATATCCCCCCGTCACCATCTAACGATGCCTACAGAACTGAAAACTCCACAGAATCAGGACTACACCAGCAACAGGATTGCTGTTATGGAATGTGTCAGGGAGACGTTGTTTTGCTGCTTTGGGGGGCGTCCACAGACAGTTCGCTGTTAATATGTACTGAAAATGGAGAGTCAAAATGTTTGCATGAGAACTTTCATATGTGACGGACATCATGTGTGTGTAACTCATGGTGTTTAACTGCTTCTCATAGGAGTGTATTTGCATGTACAGTTGATTGTCACTGATCATCACTGATTAGAATGTGTTATTTATACCAGACTGAAAAATAAATGTATTTTAGGCACAGGCTCATCTTATTCCTACATGAAAACATCAATCATTGAAGTTGTTTTCTGAATATCGTTTCTGAATATTGAATGATATTGATGGTCATTGAACATGAAAATTGCATTAAACAACTGTTATTATTTCCTCTTCTTAGAATCTTACCCAACACTTGACTTGAATGACAAAAACCTGCTGTGCTGAAATTTTTCAGTATTATAATGTAATATTTTTCAGAAGATACTGAGTGTATTCAGCAGATGGGGGTTTCCTCTTTCCCTGAAGTTCAGGATGTTCTGACTCATGATGCACGAGTGCTGATCTGAATCTGAGTGCTGCTTTGTCCTGCAAAGAGCTTTGGGATTTTATTACAGTACATTGTGAGGCAAAGCTCTCCAGCCGTTACAGCTGTGTGTGTGTGTGTGTGTGTGTGTGTGCGCGTGTGCGTGGCTGAGCGGGTTTTGTGAGTGTGTGTGTGGAGACAGCAGGAGGGAAGAGGACAATGGAGGAGATCTCCTCACGCCCCTGAGAGTGGGATAAGAGCAGGGACAGAGGGGTGTGTGTGAGAGATTAAACTCTGGATGGCCCAGCTGGAGTTTAAGCAGATGCATATGAGCTCAGTAACGAGCTTCAAACGAGCCGGCTTAGTTTCAGACCCAATTCTGTTATGATGTAAAATATGTAACAAGCTAAAGACATACAAACATCCATCCAGATAATTAAATGTCATCAGCTACATAACTCTGAATACATGCAGTGGTTTCATTCTCACTTCCTGCCAAGCTGAACAATAACACACAATGTCTTTTCATTTAACAAGGTGACAAATTACTATTATAAACCACATTAAAGACCAAGTCATGTATCCGTGGATTCCAAAATCATTTTACGTTATCATGAAAGAGAAAGGTTTCTTCTGGGATAAATACAACTATTAAACTATATTATTCTACATTAGAAGCATTTGAGATATGGTGCAGTTCTGATTGAACACAATTATGTCTTGAGAATGATGCACTTACAATAGAAGTTTATGTGCTGTGTCCTAGACTTCCATTCTGAGCGAACTTCCTCTCACACATACTGGCAATAGAGCTTGTCATTTGTATTTAACCTGAAGTTGACATATTTCCTCCCCCAGTCTGCAGAGTGCAGCGCGAATAAAATGTAAAACTACATACTGGTAAAGAGATTAAAACCAGAATTATTCTTGCATTGTTAGGGGTCATTGGTGAAAGATCAAAAATCCACAGAGAGACAATCAAAAACAAAACACACAACAGACAAAGAAATTATGTTGAGAATATATCATGACAAGAGTTTAACAATTTATTAGTTTCACAGATTTTAATTAATCAAAAAATGAATCTCAGAGAAGATGACACATACACATAATGATTCAATACTAAAAAACAGATCTTTATGTTTATGTAACGTTCAAGCTGTGCTGAAATAAGTTTACATACACAAACGGAAGAACAATCAGCTTCTCCAGCATTTCTGTATGTGTAAGGAAGCTGTTCACACAGGTTACTTCTGTTTGCGCTGTTTTCAGGACAGTAATAATAGCACAATTATAAATGTGTTAAATGCATGACGGGCTGTACGGCCACGCGTCACCTCTCACTGGTGTTTAGCATCTCGCAACACAAACATGTGCTTTTACGTGTCAAGTTAAAAACATATAAACATTTCGAAACAGCGTTCTGGGCCATTCCACAGAAGAGTTATTGAAAAACTGAACTATTGGTAAAGTATTGCGTTAGCGGCGCAAAATGTTGTGGGTTCGATTCCCAGGAATTGCACACACTGATCAAATGTGTAGCTTGAATGCATTGTAGGTTTCTTTGGATAAAAGCATTTGCCAAATGAATAAATGTGAAAACACATTTTGTGGAACGGCCCTAAGACATTACAGAACACTGTTACGATCAGAAACAGGTGCTGGTTACACAACACAACACAAGAGAAACCATTTACACTTTAAACATTTGAGAAAACACTGAAAAGCATTACATCATATGAAAATCATACCATTATTAATAAAACATATTTAACATTAGTTAAAGCATTAACTGAACACCGTACACACTGCTCTGTCAACAAATACTACTTCAGGTCATTTAGTTTAAACCAATGCAATATAATTAAACCCCACACAAAACTCCAGTATTTCTAAACCAGCATCCGTTTCCACTACAGGCTAAATACAACCACAGCACAAACACGATATCAAGGTTTCGCTTATATAAAAACCAAAAGAAAAACTCAGATCTCACGTCCACTAAATCCGGAAGACAAAAGGACTAAAGCATGAGTGTCAGTAAGGGAGGTTAAGTTATTAGACAGTAGATGATCCGTTCTCTCTGAACATTTGTGAGTGTAGATGGGCAGATTCTGACTTGCGTTGGGTGAGAACACACAGAAGCCAAGACAAAGACAGCTGACTGAGAAAAGCAGTGAAAAATGTTCAACATTGTGACTTTTGCCTCATATTCATCTTTTAATCATAAACAATGTTTTTGATTCCACGGCAAACAGAGAAAATGTCTCTTTACTTCCGAGTACTTACACAAGACACAGAATGTGAGTGAATTGGTGTCTGCTGGGCTTGTGTGTATGCTGTTCTAACATTGGGTTTGTGGAGTGCATGCGTGTGTGTGTGTGTGCGTGTGTGTGTTACTCGTCTGGTTTTCTCTTGGGTTTTTTGGGGTTGCGGGAGCGACTTTTGGCCTTGCACAGAGGACAGATCGGTGCGTTCCGATGGATTTGCTGGTGGCAGGACAGACAAGCCTGAAAACAGACAAACCTATTAAATCAATGCACTATTTTACATTATTGTCAATGCAGTTTAACATTTTCAACAATTACTTATTTTACAAATCAGGTCAATTCATACATGATGCACACTGACCTCATCAAGAGAGTGTCAGAGTGTGTTCATATACAGTGTTCCTACAGAATTCAGTTTTTGTAGCATCTGTATGCACACATGTTTTTTAGCACATGTTTGTCACATATGATTTCTGAAGTCTGAGGTAGTGTTTATGTACATAGAAGAGGCGTGAATGCTGACACAGACACGTGATGTAAAGACATGATGTTAAAGTGTGTTTAGGTGTAAAGCACCTTCATAGGTGGAGGCTGCTGGCGGAATGTTGCTGTCTGTCTGGCGTCCTGTTTCCGTGCAGCCTGAAGCTGCTGGGCTGCAGCCGCCACTGCCGCTAGGGATTCTGGGATAGGAGGCTCCTGCGGTTCTGTCTGCCACTCAGCTTTTTGCTTTTCAAAGTAGCTAAAGGTGAGATAGAATATACACACACAAAACATCAGAAAATTACATTTCCAACCCTCTCTGTCTCTCTCAAAACTCTGTGTCTCAGCTTTCAGAATCACTCTGCTGCAAACACACACTCCTTCAGTCCAATGACTCAGTTTAAGGAGTTTCCCCAATTGAACACACACACAGGTACAAGGTTGTAAGAATGTTTCCCTAATTATTCCATTAAGCAACAAAAATGTTATTTTAAGTGTTCTGGGAATGTTCAAATTGTCCAGTTTTTCTAGACATTGTATTAAGATTTTCTTCAACATTCAAACATTTTCTGCACATTCTACTAACAACTTATGAATAACATTCGATATATGATATATAATGCTAAAAAACATTTTTTAGATAATGTTCAGAGAACTTTTAGAAAATGTTCTGAGAATGTTTCCTGTCAGTTGGGGTTACTAACTCCAGTGAGAGCTTCTCCTCCTCTTGGCTGAGGTCTGGGAGTCTCTGTAGGCCGAGGGTCATCCTGAGGGCATTCACATGTTCTTTCAGCGGTTTGTATTCGTCGTGGAGGCGTCTGGTTGACTCCAGCAGTTTGTTCAAATCACTCTCAGACTGTTTGATTGTGTTTTCCATCTGGGAAAAGAAACACAGTCCCTCCATAAATCTCAGTGTTGGTAACACAAAAGCATCCGAGCTAGTAATACTCCACAACTCGTGTACTCTCGTGTAGTGCTCTCAGGATTGTGTAATACGGTACACACACACACATTTGAAAAGATATGATATTATTAGTGTTATGTTTAGTGACTGATTTGCTCACCACATTGATATCAGAGTGGATGAGTCGCAGCTCCTCTACATGAGCCATCTTCTCCTGCAGCAGCAGATCCATTTCCTGTTTGTACTCTCTCAGATGTTTCTCCTCTGATTCCAGAGCTTCAAACTCACTCCTGAGTCGAGATTTGATCTTCTCCATCTGAAGAGTTTTGTTCCTGCACCACCACACATAACACAAGCTTAACATTGAGCAAGTGCACTGCAGCCTATGGCAACGCAATGCTTTCTGATCTGGAGCGTTTCTAACATATCTAAGCGTCCACATGAACGTTTGAAACTAGACGATCATGTGTGTTTATGTGCTGTATAAACGTTTTATCGGCGTGTTTAACTGTTCTGCAGGAAACGAGCCGTTTGTTCTGTGGTTTCGTGTGTAATAATAACAGCGTGTTTTTGCATACTCATCCACACTCCTATATAACGCTTTGATCGTTGTTTTGTCAGAAATTAGGCTCATGCAGACTCAAACCAAGTCGTTCTTTTGTGGATTGTCAGTTTTGAATTAACAACAGAGATGTCACGGGAGGATGTGCGCGCATTATATTCAGATGTACAATACGTGTCAATACTGGATGAATCACAAAAGGAACACGAGTAAGGTGACAAATGCCGGTCTCCGGGCGGATAAAACGCCAGATGTTAAGCACGGGCTAACGTGTCTGTTTAACACTGCAATCTCAGCTTTTCCTACCTTACAACTTTGATGTTTTCCAGTTTGCACATTATCTCTTGCTCGTCCGCCATCGTGGACTATGAACCCGCGGGCCTTTTGCGAAAACAATACGGATGCAAAGACAGTTGCGATGCCCCTCTCACGAGAAAGACAATGGAATGCTAACCAGCTGTGGACAACAGCAACACTACATTTCCCACAACCCACCGCGGCGTTTAAAGGGACAGTGAGCCAAATAACGAGCGCTTCTCGCACGTTTATTATACGTTTGTTATAATGTGATATCTGAGTTTATATGATGCTGTAGGAGAGGTACAGGAGAACGACCACTCAACGGGAAACCTTTTCAACAGTGTGATAAAGAGTCGGTGATTGTGGGCAGTGGATTCATCTCTTCCCAGTAACGCTCAGCGTGTCCGATGTATTTATAACCCTCTGTTGCTGCATTACCGGAGTCCCGTCCACCCACGTGCTCCTGAAGCCCAGCGCAGCAAACACGGAGACCGAGGCAGTAAACACGCACTTTCTGCGGCTCTGCCCGTCCGAGCGCAGCGACAGGGGGCGTCCGACGTGTTGCCGAAGCGCAGGCGGTGGGTGCAGCCGGGGCCGCTATAGAGAGGGAGGGAGAGAAGAGAGGGAGGGCGAGAGGCGAAGGAGGGATGGAGATGGTTGATAGATGCTTATGTAGCGCGCCCCGTATGTTTGCCGTTATGCTCGGCCGTAGACAAACTTCCATCCTCTCGTGACTTTCTTTCTTTCCCCTCACGCTCCTCCCCATGAAGCTGGACGCGGGGCGAATGCGTGCCAGCGTTCCGGAGCGCGTCGTGATCGCTTCTTTATCCGTCTGATAAATGGTTTTGGAGCTCGCCGCGCCCGCCGGTGCAGGCCCTGCGCTCCAGCGCTGCATCCCGCACATCCAGCGGGTTTTCCGCGTCAGAGTGAGCTGCAGCACCGCCGAGTCCAGCTGCGACAGCCCGGACGCCGGCTGCAGTATCATTGTAAACATAGAGGACGGCAAAGAAGAAGACCGCACTAAAGCTAAAGTGAGTATGAGTGTGTGTCGCAGGAGAGACGAGTGAGCACGACTAACGAGCCGATTCACGGCAGCGTCGCGCATGTCGTTTATTTCGTGGTGTTTAGCCTGTTTTCCGTCTCGTGGTGTGAAATGAAGCTTTTCTTTATCATCGTGCGGGGAAACGTTCGTGTGTGTCGTGAACTATAAACCGCAGAGAGAAGTGATGCTCACGACTCGCGTTTTAACACTGATTTGAATGGGGCTTGACAGGCAGCGCGCTCCGGGCTCGAGTGCCTTTCTAAACTTGTGTTATTTCACACTTCTGATATCTGACGTGAAACTTTTCTCCGCTGTTTAACGGCTGAGAACCATCCGTCACCGGCAGCAGCAGGTGTTACACGTGCCGGTACACGTGTACGACTGTAAATCAATAATAAAGTGTTCGTTCCAACCCAGCTAACAATTTTAGCTGGTAAGAACGTTTCCATAACGTTTCCATTAGGTAACTAAAACGTTAAAACTGTTATTTTTAACGTATTAAGAACGTCAAAGCGTCCAGTTTTTTAGATGTTGTATTGACGTTATTGCTTGTTTACAAGATGGTTATTCGAACTTTATAATTATGTAATGCTGTTACAACGTTTCACAACTTAAGAATAATGCCTTTGATACACGTGATATATAACGTTAAAATCGTTCTACTAATGAATCGTTTTTATAACGTTGAGAACTTTCTGAGAACTTTAGCCAACGTTCTGAGAACGTTTCCTGTTAGCTCGAAAGGCCCAAATCTGGAAACACGTAGCTGTGTTTATCATTCTGTACAAAACCCCTGTGTTAAACAGTGGCATGTTTAAGTAAGGCAGGGACATCACTGTTTGTTGTTGTTTTGCTTGCATCAGAAGAATTAAAAAGTGTAGTAAAGAATGCACACTAGTCCTGCTGCACAGATTCACATCAGAAGGAATTGCACTCTGCATGCTTTTACCCCCTGTTGACTGTTTTGTCATATCTGCACCATAAAATGCAGCCACCCACCGGGTCTTTAGACTGAGGGCCTGAGCTAGGAGCTACACCATGGGCCTAAAGTGGGCTTCATCCGGCCGTGAGCTCCAGCAAAGACACTCGCTCCACTTGTTGCTATGAGACAAACCAGCATAAACCTGTGTGTGTGTGTGCTGGAGTTCATGGTGGCCTTGCTGATTGTAAGCCCGTGTTGTGGAGGAGGTGAGGAGAAGAGAAAGCAAAAAGAGAAGAAAACAAGGCAGAAACGAAAGAGGAAGAACAAGCGAAGAAAAGGAGAAGGAGGGAGATTTCTAAAAAGCAGGAATGATTCTGTTATTCGGCTCAGTTGTGGCTTGTCAGTTGAGTATACTTCAGCTGTTTTGCTGCTGGCCATTTAAGTCACAGCGTATTGTGAGATTCTGGGTACATTCTGTTTCAGATACGACTTGTGTGTTTAAAACAAGACTGACATTTTGAGGTCCAGTTGTGTTCAGCTCACTAAAGCTGTCTGTACATGACAGGCCTCTTGTTCGTCTGTGAGGTGGCTTATTCCCCAGCTAACTAAGGGAACGTTCATAGAACGTTGGTTACAATTCTCACAACAGATATACATATATCAAATAAATAAAAAAATAAAAAAAATAAAAAAAATATATATATATATATATATAAATATTAACACTATTCCTAAGTTGTTAGTCGAATGTATAAAAATGTTAAAGTTATGAAAAAAAGTTAATATGTTAAAAATGTTTGAAAAACGTTCTTATAACCAAGCAATAATGTTAATACAACATCTAAAAAGCTGGCTGTTTTGAACATTCATAGAACTTTCAAAATAACATGTAATAACATTGTAACGTTCTGTTACTTAATGGAAATGTTAGGGAAATGTTCTTACAACCTAAAGTTGTTACCTGGATCTTTGTAAGTATACTGCAGTGATAGGAGTGCTTGACAAGGCAGAGTACAGCCCCTCTCTGTGTTTGTGCATTGACTCCTTTATGATTTATATGATGTCTTAACTCTGCAAAGACTGACTGTAACCAGCCTCTGCTCAAACAGACACCCAAAGAGAAATATTTCAGATCTATCCTTTTGCTTTTCTTTTCATGTGCACTGTGCACACAGACCTCTGCCACCCACTCAGCAGCAGTTCCCAGATCAGTTTTAGAGATGCCCAAGTGATTTATTTTAAACTTTAAATCTACGTCAGACTAATGAATATGGGTGGATGAACAATCAGCTGAATTTACATATACCCTTACAATTTAAGACCTGTTTCACCTCAGATATTTGTAGCTGTTTTCAGATCAGCTCGTAAATCATCTCCCTCTCATTTGTATGCTGTTGTAGACAATTGTAGTTGCTGTTAAATCAACCATTTGCTCTCTATCTTAAAGGGATAGTTCACCCCAAAACAATAATTCTGTCATTATTTACTCATTTATACCAGTCCCAAAAAAACTAAATCATATTGTATGGAATGACATAACGACACAAAATGATGGCAGAAGCTTTCAATTTTGGGCGAACGATCCCTTTAACCTGAGGTTGTAAACATTACATCTCAGGTCTACTGTCAGTGGTGTATCTGATCTCAGAACAGTTTCTCAGTCTGCAAAGAATCTGTAAAGGTGGGCTGCTGACACTGACTGTGTGACGCAGCTGATCTGAGAACTGTTGTTAAAGATCCTTAGCCCGGGCCTGTGGTTTGTGAATGCAGACGATGCGCTTGGGTGCCCAGGGGAGCATGCTGCTGGAGTCAGCATCACGACTCATAGCGGCAGCTCTGTCACGCTGGGGAGAAAACTGGTTCTTCAATACAGCACATCTGCGGAGAGAGAGAGACAGAGCGAGAGACAGAGCGAGAGACAGAGCGAGAGACAGAGCGAGAGACAGAGCGAGAGACAGAGCGAGAGACAGAGCGAGAGACAGAGCGAGAGACAGAGCGAGAGACAGAGCGAGAGACAGAGACAGAGACGGAGTGACAGAGAGGGAGACAGAGAGGGAGAGACAGAGAGAGAGAGACAGAGAGGGAGACAGAGAGGGAGAGACAGAGAGGGAGAGACAGAGAGGGAGACAGAGAGGGAGAGACAGAGAGAGAGAGACAGAGAGGGAGAGACAGAGAGGGAGACAGAGAGGGAGAGACAGAGAGGGAGACAGAGAGGGAGACAGAGAGGGAGAGACAGAGAGGGAGACAGAGAGGGAGACAGAGAGGGAGACAGGGAGAGACAGAGAGAGAGAGAGAGAGACAGACAGAGAGAGAGAGACAGAGAGATTGTATGCACTGTCATTTTAAATTGTTGTTATTTGAAGCAAACAAACCCCAATAACACTCAGACTCTTGCTGGGCATGGTTCTCTCTCTGTGGCATGTTTGAGGAAAGCTGTAATGTTGTGCGTGTGTAGGTGTTTATTAGTAAAGTCTGATTTTGTGGTTGTTAATACATGCATTGCAGATTTGCAGGAAAGGCACTGTGTGGTTTTGGGATGTGTGCACGCAATATGTGCGCTGTGTTTGCATGTGCGTGTATCTCAGGCTTTCCCAGAGAAAACTGCGTTGTGTTAGTCGTGACTGCTAAAAAGCAGTTAGCCGATGACAGGGCTACGTTGCTAGGCAACCAGTGTCATAAGCGCAGAGGAGCCTCTTGTAGCTGGATGGTGCTATCGGTTTTCTCTCTACACACGCGTACATACATGCATACACACCAACAACCTCCCTCTTAACCCACACAAAAACAAACGATACACACACACACGCAGGTGCATATTCACAAACACTCACTTCAGAATCGAGTCTCATTCGCTTCACATACATCGACACACTCAATATAAACCTTGACAGAACAGAGTTACCAGTATTTAATTTTAATTAAAGAAACACTTTTCATTGACACAGCAAAATTGTTTAGTAATCTTCTTATAGAATGTTCTCAAATTCAGAAGCAGATATTGAAGAACTGAAATTGCTTAGTTCTATGTTTTTGGCAGAGGAGTATATGCTGGTTTGTAAATAGGCGTGTGGGTGTTACCATAATTTAGTAAATTGTGACAGTTAGTTGCTCATTGTCATAGCTATTAGTCGTGATGTGAAATTCAAGGGTTAAAAATGAGTGTGTGTTTGTGTTTGCTTCAAAACAAGTTCATTAGCCACAGTGTCATTTCCCCTCAAGTTCAGCCATGATCCCACCCAAATGAAAAGTCTCTTCCTGCAAACATATATATGCTGTATATATGTTTCCATGACAACATAAAATGTGGGCAGTTTGTGACATAAGGGCACGTGCGTCATAGCGATTGTCTTCCAAGAATATGCTACCCGCTGTAAACTGACTGACTTTACAGTAATGAGACATCAGAACCCAGCAAAAAATGTTATGTTGTAAGAACGTTTCCATTAATAAACAAAAATGTTCTGCACTATGTACTTTTACAGTTTTTTAGCAAATCTGGAGCGTTTGGCTTGTTACAGTGTAATTTTGCTCACTTTGTCACTACTCATCAGTGGTATAATGGTCCAGACTGTTCTGTTCAACCAATTACATGTGGGGAGAGTGAGGTGTCCCAGCATGCTTTGTGTCACAATCATTGAAAAGTGCTTTGAACACTTTTCCTTTTTCTTACACACGTGCTCCATAACAAAAGTTTAATGCAGGTGTTGCGTCAGCTTGTTATCTGACCACATCTTCTCTTTTCTCAGGAGTACATAGTGTCGTTGATCAGTCCGGTACATAAGCACCGAGAGCGATTGACGCTTTGGCTGCAGCGACGTTTGCATGCTCTACGTGCAGCTATTGAGTACGAGAGTTGCGCTGTGGTGCAGGTAAGGGACCATGCACTGGAGCTTCAGGGAGGTCATGCGCAGGTAACAGCTGCATGCGCTATGCTGCAGCGTCTCAAAATGGAGCACCGTGGCTGCCGCGACCCCCAGCCCTCGCCTGCAGCCGCCGGCCACGACACTCCAGAAGAAGAGGAAGAAGAGGATGAAGAAGCTGGAGAAGAGGGAAGCAGTTCGGAGAGTGAAGGAGAAACACGGTCTCGGAGCGGGAGTTCAGGGGGAGGTGTCAGCACAGCAGGGCTGGGAGAAGGAGCAACAGGAAGAAGGCGAGAGCCACTCATGGCAACCAAACCTCACCGACAGCTGTGCCGCTCACCCTGTTTGGACCGTCCCAGTTTTAGCCAGAGCAGCACCTTGCAGGAGTTGCGTGCAGATGACACGCGCAGTGAACATTCCCAAAAAACCCCATCACTTGCACCCCCAACATCTGCAGCCCAGACATCTGTACAACAAACCAGCGATCGAGACTACCAAACCAAAATGGACTTTGCTCTTAAATTGGGCTACTCCGGGGAGCAGGTGGAGTCTGTGCTGAGTAAACTGGGACCCAGTGCATTAATCAATGACGTATTGGCTGAGCTGGTACGGCTGGGGAATAAAGGAGAACCAGAGAGCCATGGAGCAGGGGGCACTGCCAGTTTAGTGCCACGGGCAGTGGGAACCAAAGAAGCTGTAAACCCTGAGGCATCGCTGGAGGAGGACACACCAGACACATATGACAACCTCCGACCAATCGTAATTGATGGATCCAATGTTGCCATGAGGTAAAGGCCAATGAAAATTAAAACCTGCATGCAAACCTGCATGTATTGTTCACCAACACACAATTACTTGGAAAGTAAGAGATATTTGTGACTTCAGCCAAGATAAAAAGATTATGAAGATTTTATTTGGAATAACATGCACTGATTATTAGTTTAAAGTAATAAAGCATTAAGAAAGTACAGGAAGTATTAAAAAAGCATTGTATGTTCTTGTGTGTTCCCTTTATGGCTTTTAAGCATAGATAAAAAGATTAGATACAGTTACAGGTAGCCTGTGAAATAGTTATTGCCAAGAGTAAAAGCTGAAATTTCAGTTGTTGCAAAAAGTCATTTGTGAAACAATAAAAGTTCCTGTTTTGAAATGCTGTCAGTATTGAGAAATACCCAATCACTGTGTGAATTGAGTGTGTTCGTGTAATTTAATGCTGGTAATACTTTTTTGTAGTCATGGAAACAAAGAGGTGTTCTCGTGCCTGGGCATCCAGCTGGCTGTTGATTGGTTCCTTGAGAAGGGCCACAAAGACATCACAGTCTTCGTCCCAGCGTGGAGAAAAGAACAGTCAAGACCCGATGCACCGATCAGAGGTACCACAGAAAGGAAACTGCAGTAACATACGTGAAGTCAGACGTTATAAGAAAAATGTTTTTATTTTGCATTTTTCCATGAAAAATAAAAACATTAATAGAATGTTTAATGAAATACATGATAAATCTTAATATAATAATAAAGATATGTACAATCATAATTTAAGTACAAAGTTTACTTGAGAAATGTAAGTTTGAGTTTAAGAATATCTTGGTATTGGTATTACACCGTTGGTATGACCTCCTTTTGAGTCTTAAGTGACAGCATGCACTTAAGACTCCACAAAAAAAATCTGATAATCCATGTTATTCAATTCAATTATCTTGAGAATATTTATAAAAGCATCTTGTTGTTTTTTACAGGAAGCAATACAACCTTGTACAAATGACCTGTTGTACAAATGAGTTACCATGATCAGTGTCATAAAATGCAGTTATCTGATTTATGACTTCTGCCGAGTCCCAAATATCTCATTATTTTATTTAAAATGTGGCTTAAATTTTTATTAATATATCAATGTGTTATTCAGTACAATTGAGGAGCACTGCTCCCATAGATGCAGTAAAGCCCTGTTTCTGCATGTGTGTTATCATGAAGAGCTGTTTCATTTGCCTGTATGAACTGAGTAGCTGCCATGTGTCCAATGAGATCGTCCATCTGTGCTGTGATGTTTATACAAATTTGCGTATGTCTGTGCGTGAGGTCACAGGAAGTGATGATGTGTGATGTCACCCTCATCCTCAGATCAGGAGATCCTACGGAAGTTAGAAAAGGAGAAGATCCTAGTGTTTACTCCGTCTCGCAGAGTCCAGGGCCGACGAGTGGTTTGCTACGACGACCGCTTCATTGTCAAACTAGCCTGTGATTCGGATGGGATCATTGTGTCCAATGATAACTACAGAGACCTGCAGAATGAGAAGCCGGAGTGGAAGAAATTCATAGAGGAACGACTCCTCATGTACAGCTTCGTCAATGACAAGTATGCGTGCACACGGTTACCGTGGTGACAGGGTTTTCTTTCTTACACTTGTTTGTTTTTTTCTCTCCACCCTCGCACCCGTATGACATTGCTCTCCCTCTCTCTTTTTTCCTCACTTGTGTCAACTCAAGTCACTGATATTCATTCATTTCTGGATTTAAGTTTGATTTCTAGTAACGAGAAGTGAGAACCCTGTCATTTTAATCAGCTGTGATTTTGATAAATGTCACTTTTATTAAAGGAAATGTAAACAAATACACTATTACTCAGTTTTGCTTTTCGGAACTAGAATTTTATCCCCAGCTAACAATTTTAGGCTGTCAGACTCGGAACGTTTCCCTAACATTTACATTAAGTAAGAAAAATGTAACAAATGTTATTTTGAATCTTGAAGGAATGGTCAAAACGTGCAGTTCTTTAGATGTATTAAGAATATTGGTTATGAGAATATTCCAACTGTTTTTTAATTATATACTGTTTTTAAAACATTCCACTAACACCATAAGAATAACATTACATTAAAGCAACTATAAACTTTTTGCTATCGTTACTGCATAAAACTGCATAGCACTTTTAGAGCATGCTAGTCAGTGTTCTGAGAATGTTGCCTGTTAGCTGGGTCTGCTGTTCTGATGATCTTAAGTTGGGCATGTATTTGTTTGCTGTGTTTGGTAGGTTTATGCCTCCTGATGATCCTTTGGGCAGACACGGCCCCAGTCTGGAAAATTTCCTTCGCAAACGACCAGTCGTTCCAGAGCATAAGAAGCAGCCGTGTCCTTATGGTCAGTACAGCAAAAGTAGGAAATTAATTTATGTCTATTTCAGAACAACACAGAATGTTGAAATGAATCAATAATTGCTGGCATTCATTTTGTAATATGAAAATCACACAGCCTTACTTTTTGAGCATTGTCAAGGTCCTGCATTTCCTTCGTAATTGCTGGTTGGTAAATGTGATTTAAAAAGTGACTTTATAAATTGCTATTTTAGAAATTACTGAGGTAAAATTATTATCTCATCCACCTACTTTTGTTTTCATCATAGGTAAGAAGTGCACATACGGTCATAAGTGTAAGTACTACCACCCAGAGAGAGCCAATCAACCACAACGGGCTGTTGCAGATGAACTTCGAGCTTTTGCCAAACTTTCTGCCGTAAAGACAATGAGCGAGGGTGCGCTTGTAAAATGTGGCATCTCTGGTGCTTCTGCCAAGGGAGAAGGCAGTTCAGAGGCAAAGCGAGTGGCTCCCAAGCGCCAGTCTGACCCCAGTATCCGGTCAGTTGCATGTGAACAGGAAGAGAGACTCTGCCCAATGCGGAAGGCTGAGGCAAGTTCTGTACCATCTTTAGTGTCAGCGCTTAGCGTTCCAACCATGCCACCGACAAAAAGTCATGCTGCAGGTGCTTTGAACACCCGCTCTGCAAGCAGCCCTGTTCCAGGGTCTCTGCACTTTACCCACAGTTCCCTAGAGCATGCAGGCAGCATCCAGTACCCCCCCATCCTTGTCACCAATAGCCAGGGTGCCTCCGTGGCATACGGTGAGCCGTTCCCCAAGTACGACTCTGTGGTGAGTGACCACGGCTACTATTCCATGCTCAGTGACTTTTCCACCATTAGCCTCCAGGACAGTTTCTGCAGTCTGGAGCAGCCAGAACCTATAGGGTTGGGCGGAGGGGGAAGCTATCCTGGCAGAACACCCAGCATGTGCCCAGAGCCTGGCCGAAGTCATTCGTCAGATTCCTTCTCGTCTTATAGTGGAGAGATGTACTCAATGGAGAGCAGCCTGGATGACAGCCTAAAAGGGCCTCCCATGCAGACTCAAGCTTCTGCACAAACACGCCTTAAAGCCTTTGCTCATGGTTTCCACCATGAGGCCTTGACTCGTGTGCAGAGCTACGGTACAGATGAACCCAAGCCAGCACCTCGCAAACAGTCATCAGCTCACCTGGCACCCCACTCCCAGCACCCAGTTGTTGGAGCTCGATCCAGCTGTCCAGGAGACTACCCCCCTCTTTCTCAGAATGTGTTGCCCCCCGCCAGCCCTGCACAGCACGGGCGCTCTTTAGGCATGACTCGTATGGACAGCATCTCAGACTCACGACTCTATGAGAGCAACCCACTGCGCCAACGCAGACCACCTCTTTGCAGAGAGCAGCATGCTAGCTGGGACCCTCTACCATGTGGTAACGAACTTTACAGTTATGGAGGTTATGGGTTAACAGGAGGCCTTATGCCTTGCTGCGAAAGAGTGATGGTCCGCAGTATGCCAGAGAAGATGGAACAGATATGGAGGTCCCCATGGGATAGCTTGCCACCTTCAATGCCCACCACTCGTGGGTCTGAGGGGGAACCCCAAGAGCGGCACCCTATTCCAGAGCACCAATATCAAACCTACCGAAATCTCTGTAACATCTTCCCTGCATATGTGGTCCATTCAGTCATGGAGAAAAACCCTCACGTGACTGACCCCCAGCAGCTGGCTGCCGTCATAGTCACTAAACTACGTTCTTGCCACTAAGCACATCACAAATGGCTGCTAACAAAAAAATCTCCTACTAGCTAGGTGACTTTTTTGCTTTTGGTCTGAACTAAACAGAACATGGGTCTGAACACCCATGCCCAATAGTTAAAGGAGCAGTGTCCTTATTAATTCATTATTCTGTCACCATTTAAAGCAGTCATGCAGGTTTGAAACAACATGACAACGAGTAAATCGTAACAGAATATTTATTATAGGTAAACTGTTACTTTTTGTTTGCATTTGGACTAAACAGGTACACTATTGTTAGTTCTTGATTCTGGATGAGCAGGCCAGTATGATTGGTTGAATTTCATCCGTTAAGCCATATGAAAATGGAATTTTGTCATAGATGAAGGTGAATTTCTTGGGCAAAATCGCTAAACACGGCATTGAAAAAGATGCTTTAATTAGCCTTCTCTCCTATTTAAGAAAGGAGACAGTGCTTGAGATGAGCCAGAATTGCGTTAAGTGATGTTAAGTAAGTTGGCCTGTGAAATCCTTGTCCATAGACCCACCAAAAAATCACTTAAAAAAACCTGACCGATCACCATTGCTCGCAAATAAGATGGCAGATCTTTCGAATGTGTTATTTTGTGGATGACGATAACATTTATCCTTTGAAAAGGAGTTGAGAGAAATCTCTTTGGTAAAACTGATCAGAAATGATCCTGCACAATATAAGCAGTATTGTGTGTGTATATGTGTATTCACTTGCATTTATGTGTAAATATGATGTTTATTTTTTGGTTTACAAGATGACTTGTGTGATTTCAGAAAGAGGAATGAACGCTTGCGTACCTCAAAACATGAACTTTGACCTTTGAAATTTTATGGCCTTACATCGGAGTGACCTCAACACATGTATTAATGTGAATAGAGCTTAATAGTGGAGGTCGCTGGTTTGCATTTATTTGATGAAAGCGAACACTAACATAACTGGGACTGTAGGGTTTAGATTTAGTAGTGCTGCAGTTTAATTTCAACCTTTAATTGGCTGGAATTTAAACTGCATCTTGCTCATTGTAATATGTGATGTCTGTTCACTTTCAGTGTATTTTATGAAAAAGATGGAGCCATTTTAAAATTTCCGACAATGAGCCAAAAAGATAATCGGCGTAGGTTACTCTGCTTAAGATGTCTCTATTCAAAAAGTACTGTGAGGACCCAGTTGAAGTTATTTTTATTTCCTAGGTGATGTTGTGCAGAATAAAGGCAGATTTTAAGAGAAATATTTGAAAGAATAGTAAGCATGGGCTTTGCTATATCCCAGGCAGCATGTTATGCTTGACAGAGAGCAGCACTTGCATTTGGCTCATTGGTCAATAACTTTGTTTCAGTGTTCACAAACTGGGGTGAAGAATGTGTCTCTGCAGCAAAATGCTCACGGGCAGCATCTATTTCCTGATTTGTGCTGAGAGACCCCCCCGTTTTCATTCTGCCCTGTAAATTAGCATATCTTGAGGAGAGTGTGAATGTTATTGGTCCAGACATGCTCTGGGTGTTTTCAAAAAATGTACAAATTGCTCCATTTTTTTATTTCATGAGCACAGGTGTGGCCCTATGAGGCCCAGTTACTGCTCGTGGGAAGGTGTGACACACTGCCTACCTGTCTCTTCCGGTGTGACACACACACACGGTACACCAGGCTGTTGTTGGGTTGTTTCTGACATTTGACTGACAGTTCGCTTGCTGCTTCTCCACTGCCCCTCGACCCTGCTGTGGACATAAATCCTGACCTCTTAGCTCTCTTATACAATATCAGTGGTTTATATTCCCTGTAGAGCCCACCAATAATTTGACTTTTTATGAGGATTGATAAGGGGCGTTTGCAGATTTATATTTAAATGTTTTTATATATTTACCTGTGTTAGACAAGAGACATACTCTATGCACAGTGTGTCGCCCCACAAGGCATCCCTGTGAATGCAATTCATACTTGTATTTGGTCTTGTTATGTATAAATCTAGCTTGTAAAGCGAGGAAGTCTTAAATCATTCACAAACGAGAGTATGTTTCGGGTCTAAACATCATACGAGCAGGAACTTTCTCTTCTTAACCTAGAAGCCTAACAAAATGGAGACTGGAGCAATCCATAAACTTTTCCCCAAGTGTAAATTCAGTTATTGTTGTCCATCTAAGTTCAGACCTCATTTACAAGCAGTTGAGCAGCAAGCCACTACACATCAAATGTCCAGAAACGACCTTTTGCTTGTTGATACAAATTGTATCTATTTCTTGATTGTAAAAAAATATATTTCTGAGCTGTACAGTATCACTTATATGAGTATATATATATCTATATATATTTAAAAAGCTTAGTTTTGTTTAAAAAAAGGATAAAGAAATATAATGCCATAATGTCAGTGATACCGTGTGTCACTTGAGTAGCCCATAGAGATGGCTTATTTCCTGCCGGGCAGACCACTACAGAGACAGGGATCTTGTTCCAATCCTCCTTTCCTCTCATTTATCCTCTACTTTTCCATGCCACGATACGATACGTAATGAGTATGTGTGCGCTCGCTACGAATGCAGACTGAAAACATCTGTAGATTATCTGTAGATCAGTGTTTATCTCAGTGGATCTTAAGTTTCTGTTTGATTGGAAGATTTTAGGCTGTGGCATTATATATCATATTTGCTCTTTTTCCATCTGTTTTCTCTTCTCTCTCTCTCTCTCTCTCTCTCTCTCTGTTAAAGGTATAGATTCAGGAGAAACACACTCTGACTGTCAGTGTGCTCCTAATATATTTTCCTCTTTGTATATATTGAAAATTAATGTGAAACCTTACATGTATATTTGCACAGTATTAGTGCATTTCACGTACATAAAGATACACATTGAAATCTACCAGCTTATCTGAGCAGGATCTCTCTCCTTGACATGCACACACACACACACGCTCACTTGGACCTGGTGGGTTACCTTGACAACCACAGTCAGCTTAGGTGATCACATGCTGTCGTTAGTATTGATATAACTAATGTAAAAGTGTTAGCTATTGTGTGTGCACTAGTGTGAATTTATGGTAAATTCACAGACGTTTCACCTGTAACATAGTTAACCTGCGACAGTAAAGCTACAGACATGGAGGGGCCATTTCAGATTAAATATGGAACTTGAGTTTGATGGAAGTTGCACAATATTGTAAAAGAATATGAAGCAAATAGGCAAGTTTGATCAAATGAAGTTGACGCTGTGCATACACGTATTCTCTCATGAATAAAACGTGAGAACCTTGTACTGAAAGATGTGCACGACAAGATTTAACATACCCACCTTGTACATGCCTTACTGTTTGAACTGCTTTGGGTTAGTGAGAGTCAAGCATACTCTTCAGACACTGTACATCACTGAAAACTGCGCTAATTGCTCGTCTTTTCTATCAGAATGCTAATGATAAAACGAAGATGATGTTTTTCTGTTTAGCTCAATGGGTGTCATTTTAAAACCGGTAAATTCGACCCGGTTTTAAAATGGATACGCCCGCACGGGCTGCCTGGTTTTCAGATGAAGTTTCTTTAGGATAAATAAACCTGCACAGAGGACAAAAAACAACAAACCTGAATGGATTCTCACATCACGTTACAGAGCTGAAGTAATTTATATAAACATAAATGTATGTTTTCAATATTGAATACACCAGCTGTAACTCACGCAAACACACACTCACCAACAGATTGATTCTCAGGAACTAACGGATGTATTATTATTTCCAGTCATTTATGAAAGACTGTATCCCTGATGTTTGTTCTTATACAATGCCACTTGCGGCAATTTGTGAAGTAGTGTGGACGGATTTGAAAATGTGTTTATAAATTGACGTTTTGCTGTTCATTTAACATTTCCCTCCTTGTATTGTGGATTTTTCGCGCCTCTGCAGGCTGACTCAGTGGTCTTAACAATTTTAAGTCTCGTGCTGTGATGACAACATACAAACAGTATGTTTTACTCTCTACTGAATGAAACGTGTTGCTTTTAAACTTGTTTTAAATATGACAAAAACACGAACCAAACAAAGAAAGCAAAAGGAAGCGGAAAGGGTGAATAAACTTTATAATGCTTTGGGCCTCTGGGCTCAAACAAAATGTAAGTCTCAATGACAAAAGGTGTTTGTTCCTCTCAATAAAGCCAGACTCTATTTGGTTAACTGTGTTTGTCTTTCTATTGGTTGTCTACATGTGA
>JAZGTI010004613.1:0-27573 GCA_036877585.1 Botia kubotai
AAAAAAAAAATTGCTCATTTGTGTGTGTCCTAAGGTGTGAGAAACCACTAACACAGACACACACTTTCTGCAGTTTTTACAGCTAGCGCTTCAACACGAGAACAACAGACAAATGGCTCCTGAAGAAAGCTGCAAGAAAGCTGATGACATACTATGGGTGACTCTACATGTGCACTAATATACAGGTGCATCTGACGTCAAGCACTGCTGTGGGACAATCAGACGGACGTGATTAGACATAAGATTCAAACACTGGTCACACCAATAGCGTTGCCCATAGCATCAAACCAGATACAGTGTTGTGTTCCCTCAAAAGGGAAATAATGCACAGTACATATGAAAATTACCAGAATATAAATGTTTGAGATCAAGCAAACACATTCATCTTCACCAAAGCACTATAAGCAATGGCAGGTCAAACAGTTTAATTGCTCAAGACATTGTCTGTCAATCACAAGTCTATTTTGTTAAAGCAGGAACACAGCAACCTGCTTTGAATGGAGCTAATTCAACCCTACAGAAGAAGGCAGACTTAGCAACCATGTAAATTAGATGCATATTATACTGGATAAAACCTGTCAGAAAGGAAGGCTCATTTACATACATAAAACTGGCCAGGTATGACCCATTATAATAAAGATATTTATGAAGAGAAACACATGAATTAAAGATGAGCCAGAACACATGATTTAACTTTATAGTGTTATCAAAGATGAACATAAAGATAAAAGGCAGAGCAACATGCATAAAGAATGTCAGAAGAAGTGAAGATTTGTGTGTGTGTGTGTGTGTGTTAAAACAATTGTAAAAAAAGGTGCTGTGTTGCTCCTGAAATAGCTGGAATTCTGTTGTTTAGCATGCATGTGCATCCCATAATATAAAGTAATTTAATTTAACTTCTATTTCTTATTTAGCATAAATAAATTACATCTTTGGCAGATTGTAAATTCCCTGCACGCTTCTGTACAAGTGTGTGTGTATATTGATGGTTGCGTGTTCAAGACCCTTTGGTTGCTTGTCACTGTGTGCTGTCAGCCAGCTATGATTATAAACACAGCATCAAAGCATTTTCCTTTGGTTAAGAAATATGCTTGGGAACTCCCCACTGTAGTAGAAATGTTTCTTATGTTCTTCGAAACACTGGTGAACACAACCCAGATTTTTAAGTGTTCCTGTCCTCAATTGGCAGAGAGCATTGTGGTAGCATTGCAAAGGTTGTAGGTTCAATTCCTAGGCAACACACATACTGATAAAAATGTATACCTTGAAAACACTGTAAATTGCTTTGGATAAAGTGGCTGCCAAATGTATAAATGTAAATGTTAACTGCTGGCCCAGTTTAAGGTTTATTCTGACCTTAACTATCTGTAAACAGGAAACGTTTGCCTGACTAACAGAAACAGCAAAGAATCTGTTCATTTTGCTTTTACGTGCTGTTTAGGAGAGGGCAAAAATAATTTTATGTGAAGTAAAACTAATTCAAACCAAATCACACAAATGCAGAAATGAAAGCTCTAGCGCAAGCTAGTAACAGAAAGCTCTTGTCTATCGACTTTGATAATGTTCCTGTTCCACTTTCCCCTCTGACTGTGTGGCATTGCACCCGCATCCATTGCTGTGTTTCACCATGTACTCAGTAGCCTTCGCACAAAATCGTCATGGCTCTAGCTATTCCCGTAGTTCTCGAGTGGAGATCTGCTCCTCCACCGCTGTTCCACCACAGTTTTCGGTAGATGATTTGCTCCACCCACCACATCTATGATGTGCCCCAATTAAGGACAAAAATAATCCATGATAGAGACATACACTTGGCTACACTGCTGCTTCCTCCGCCTGCGGCTAATCGGCAAATGGTTGACAGTAGGGGTGTGGCAGTTTTTCATGTCCGTTACATGACTGCAATGTTAGTTTTAATAACCAAAAAAACATTTTCCGAATTTGTTGCTGTTTTCGGTATTTATACCGAAATGACGATCGTAGGGAAGAATTAGATCTCTACCTGGTCATGTTCACAGTCTTTAATCCGTGTTACAGGGGTACACTACTGTATGAACACCACAAATCATTTTCAGCACATTGTGTAATTTATAACACTTTCAAACAAGATTAGATAGTTTGGATACTGACATTTAACTGCTGACATTGAACTGCCCTGTTATGCCTGCTGTCCATGGTGCTGACCCTGTAAGTGCTCAATATTATTTCTAAAGGCTGTCCGATTCTGACTTTCTGTGCTATTCCTCCATGAAGGAATTTTAATAAATCTGTTTGTACTTTTTCCAAATGTAAATTTTCACATGTTGGTCCTTGCACATGTTTTTGCAAGGACCCATACCCGAATCTGTCTGCCCAAACCACTACAGGTCTGCAACCCGAGCAAAGACTAATATTCAGAATTCTGAACGGCCACTAATTAATATACTTACTTTGCACATGGCCTGATGTAGTCCTCTTTCGCGGCTTACGGGCCTCTTTCGCACATGGCCTAACGCATCATTCATTCATGGCCTATGTGGCCTTTCTCGCAACACTTTAACACCATAGCTTAAAAGTACCTCTTGCTCTGTTTTAACACCTAAGTTAAGGATTAATTATATTTTTCTTTCTCTTATATATTCTAGGTTTTTCAATTTTTTGGGGGTAGAACCCCCCCCCCCCGTCTTCATCTTCAGGCAGAAACAGCTGGAATCTGAAATCCGCTGAATTCGTACTATTCATACCACAACTTGGGTTCCAGGTGGTCTTTCAGATTTCAGGATAATGTATATTCTGTGTAATACACTGTCTAGTCAGTAACCAGACTGTGTGTGATACTACAGCTGATGTTTCCTTATCTGACATAAGCAAATAAAACGAAGGACATAAACACAGTCTAAAAAAAGAAACTGATTTGACATGTAACAATGTGTAACTCAATGGAAATTATCATTAGATATACTACAGTAGTTCTGGTGTCCCCCACACCGAGAATAACTAAACCATCACCAAACCGGTAATCCCAAAGTAAACTACCTTTGACCAGCATGAAAAATAAAAAGTTAGTTAAAAAAAAGTTAGTTGTTCTGGTAGAAAAGTTAAAGTTAGTTGTTCTGGTAGGATGCAGGGTACTGTATAGCATTAAACCTTCACTGTGACATAAAATTACTGATTCAGTAATTTTCAATGGCTTTGACTATACAGTATGTCACAGTCATAGTAGTTCACATTTTATGGTCTATAACAGGGTCTTCAGTTGTAAAATATAGCAATTTTACTTTCTCAGCACATCCTGCTATATCACGTTCTTGTTTTTATTCTTCAACAGCATAAAAAATTCAACCACCATCAGTAAACCAGGACTTTAGTTATTTCCAAGGACAGACAGACTTTATTGTGTCTAAAAGTTTGTTTTGGGAAAGACAAATAGTCCAGCTCCAAGCTACAACAGTCTGGCCTGAAATATTCAGCATTGCCCTCCAAAAAATAAGAACATGACCTCAGCATTTTCAACTTACATTAACCATGGTATTAATAAAGCCATATTACTGGCTAAAGGGACGCATGCCCATAAAAAAGAAAATATCAGGTGAGATCTCTTTAGTACCTTATTCATTTCTCATAGACAGCAATAAGATTAAATTGAGAACAAATGGAACCTTTTGTTTAAGACTCCTGTATGATATTTCTCCTAAGAAAAAGATCTCCTAAGAAAAAGAAAAAAAACTCACAAATGTCTACTTTAGAGTTTCAGGAGAGATCTCAATGTCTGAAACTGAGCTCAGATTTGCCTAAAGTCTGCAATTAAGAGTCAATGTTTTTGAAGATTTCAGCATGAAAATATATTAAATAATATCTAATGCTCTACGTATTCTATATATGTTATAATTTTAAAAGTTATTTTAGGAGAAACATCCGCGGTGAAGTTGATATTTAAATAAAAGAGCAACTTCTGAGCAATACAATTTTCCTTTGAACCATTTCAGTAGGCATTTATTTATGTAGCTTGTAGTCATGTAGAAAATGTCCTTTATTTACATGGTGACCACTTAGATACTGCACAATAATTTCTCAATTTAAATAGGAGTTTTTTAAATACAGCTTTACGATCCATCCTGATGATGTAATTTTTTACCAAATGCAACATTCATGCACACTTTCAAAAACAGTAAAGACATACACTTGGCTACACTGCTGCTTCCTTCGCCTGCGGCTAATTGCCAAATGGTTGGTAGTAGTGACGTGGCATTTTTTTCATAACCGTTCCATGACTGCAATTTTAGTAACCACAAAATCATTTTCCGAATTTGCTGCAACATTCATAGTCTCATGCGCACTTTCAAAAACACACATTCACACAATCATAATTTCAGACTGTATTTTAAAACCTAGTTGTCTATGCTTACTATTGCAGGCCATCAAAACATATTAACAGTTTTGTCTGTCAAAATAAATAATATATTTTAGTCGTTCTGTTTGAAGATGCTTGTTTTCCTAATAGGAAAACAGCTCTGCTTTACGTCTACAGCTGCCTTGACAAGCATCCAAAAATCTGCCAGTCGACAGAAATAATCATTTCCAGCATTATGCAGGATGGTGTTTCTCAAACAATGCAGCAGCCTAAGGCAACACAAGGCTCTGAGGGATGCATGGAATTCATGGAGAGTGAAAGAAACAAAAATGTGAAAAAGTGGTCATCCTTAGTCCTGATAACTTAAGACTGTCTGTAAAAAGGCTTAGGGAATAAGTTCCCTGTCATTGCTTTCTCCTGCAGCTGCCTCTCAGACTTCCCTGGCAGAGTAACCAGGGAAGAAGTACAGCAAAAGCGAGTGCCATTAACAAACATATAGCTATCTTCTTTACTTTGCGAAATTTAAAGTATGTCAGAAATTACCAGGGGGAATATTTATATATCACTTGATGCTATTGTATATCGTACATACAATTTTTTTATATTGAATGGTAACAAACAAAAATGATGTCAAGATACCCATCCGGAGCTACCATTAGCCATCAGGCACCAAAAATGAACACAAAGTGTCAATGGCCTAAAATTTGTTTACCACATCTTATTTCATAATTATTAAGCTTAGACTTGGGGAAATAAAACACTCCTAGTTTTTGTCATTGTACCTGTTCCACGTTGTCATTAATCCATATAAGTAACCCACAGATCCAGCTTCACAGTTAAAAAAAATTATCATGTCATTTACATCCTTTCTTCTAAAACCTGGGTCATTACTTTATCAAACTATTGATTAATTCACAAATACATAGACATGTTTATAATTGCAACATTGAGACAATAAATCTCATGGTGTCTGACAGAAAGGTACGACCAGATTTTTTTGTCTTTGGCATTCCTGATATAGACCATGCTGTATGGCGTCCATTTCAGGACATCCTCAGACCTCAACGTCAGTACTAAGACATAAGATAAAACAGCCTCAGACTAGCAATTTCATCCAATGTCTGATTGTGCGAGACCCGATGGCTTTTAGTCTAAGGCCATTTCATCCAGTGTCTGATTGTGCAAGACCATAATTCCGACATTTTTGCTGCCACCTGATGCTGTTTAGTTTAAGGTACAATGCCTGATGTGTCTTTGTACTGACACTGAGGTCTGAGGATGTCCTAAAATGGACACTGTAGTGCTGCTTTGTGTCTTGTCTTCTTTGAGATAGGAAATCTTTTCCTTTTTTGAATTTGTATCTCACAAGCAACAATGCAGACCTGAGCGAGTGTACACAACAGGTCACATTTATCTAAGGATGCAAAAAGTGGCATTTCTCTCCAGTCTGTTGCTTTTAGGGTTTAAGTACGACATTGTAAAGAGGCCACTCAAAAACAGACACAATTGATAGATGACATGGAAAGCCCATCTGAATATCCATCATTTCTAAGCCTCTTATGGCTTTGAGAAGGTCTTTTAGCATATGGAAGTCTTTATTGGCAAAACCATGTTTTATACTGACAAAGCCTTCATGCTAAGCAAAACACCTAACCTTTTAAACTTAAAAACATGATGTTGTCAATACTAGAATGAGTAAATATTGACAAATTTTTTTTGGACTATTCCTTTAAGGAATATAATATTATGTTATCATGCACCTCAGCTGTCTGAACTGATCAGCCAGATTTATGGAAAGCATCTGACTTCTAACCAGTTAGCTGGTTAGCTTCTAGCCAGTTAGCTGTTCTCCCAGCCTGGTTTAGCTGATTCAGCAAATTGGTTTTAATTTATATTTTTTAATTTTACCACAACTATATGTGAATGATATGTTAGCATTTAGATTTTTTTTTAATTATTTCAAACTAGTGTTGAATTTGTGTGTTTTACACGTTTATCTTTTTTGTAATCTTTTTATCTTTAACATGTTTAAAAATTAGGCCTCAGTTTATGGTACTGTGTATTTTTACTTTTTGCATGTATTTTTTTCTTATTTTTTCTTTTGATTTTAGCCAAAACCTACTTCATAATTTTGTAGTTTGTAAGCATTCTATTGCATTTTGTTACCAAATAACCAGCGGTAATTTTTCAATGAGATTATATATTTGTTATATGTTATGTGTGTGTGTTTCATACACATGCACACACACAATGTCCCCACATACACTCACCTTTGCAAACACATCCTCAGATACAATGTAAGATACAACATGCAGTCAGGCTTCAAAGGCAACTACTCCACCAAGACTGTGCTGCTGTCTGTCACAAAAGCCTTGAGGACAGCAAAGGCGGAGTCCAAATCCTCCATACTAATGCTACTAGATCTGTCTGCAGCCTTTGACACAATCAATCACCAGATCCTTCTTAACACTCTGTCCTTGCTGGAGATCCAAGTCCTCAACCTAGCCAAGACTGAACTTTTTGTCTTTCCAGGTCACCCTACTGCCCTGCAACTAGGCTCTACAACCTTAACACCAACAAGGACAGCCAGAAACCTTGGTGTAGTCTTTGATGACCAGCTGACATTCTCTGACCACATTGCTAAGACAACACACTCATGCAGATTTGCCTTATATAACATCTCAATTGCAATTGCGAAAATCCAGCCTTATCTCACTGAATATGCGACACAGCTCCTTGTCTAGACTCTTGTCATTTCTAGGCTGGACTACTGCAATGCTCTTTTGGCTGGTCTTCCAGCACGGGCACTCAAACCACTACAACTGATTTAAAATGCAGCAGCTTGACTTGTCATCGAGCCTAAAAGAATCAATGTCACACCTCTCCTCATTTCCCTTCACTGGCTACCAGTTGCTGCATGCATCAAATTCAAATCTTTACTCCTCACATACAAAACCACTACTGGCTCTGCACCAACTTAACTTTACAAACTCATACACATCTACATCCCGTCCAGATCCCTATGGTCAGCGAATAAACGTCGCCTTGTAATACTCTGTTCTAAGGGCACACAATCACTTGCTTGCAGGTTCATCTTCACTATTCCTCACTGGTGAAATGATCTTTCAAACTGTTCAGTCTGCTGCATCCCTCACTATATTAAAGAACATTTTAAAGCTAAAAACCTGTCTCTTCCACAAATACCTGACACGAGTCTGATAAACTCCTCTCTCCCAACAAGTATCGCCTCTATCAAGCATTGAAATGTTGTAATCTTGGTAATTGTAACTGTATGGCTGATGTAATTGCTTCCTTATGATTTATCACTTCATTGTTTTCCTCACCTTGTAAGTCGCTTTGGATAAAAGCGTCTGATAAATACCTATATGTAAATGCAATAATAGTAGATAAGTTTTTTTTAAATGCCTTCTAAAGACAAACCAGTCATACAGGGGTGTGTGATTGTGTTGTATTATTTTCCTGTTTTAATAATTAAAATAAATAAGAAAATTCCATATAACAGCTGGAACTTGGGAACCCGAGATTGACTTACTGCATCAACGGCTATTGGAATCTCCTTTCCTTTAGAATTGCTTTATGCTATCTAAATGTTAAAAATATGACTGGTTGTGTTGGTTAGTGAAGTCTGGCCAGTGAGCTAACTGGAGTTAGAATACAGGTCTGTAGATAAGTATTATCTAACGATAAACATTAACTAAAGCTGCCTTCATAAAATATTGCTGTTCGCTAGATTCATATAACATAAGCTAATGTGTTAAAATGCATAAAAAATGCAAATATTTCATGAATTTACCCGCAAGTGTGTTTGGAAAAGACTGAAATGAATGGGGTTCAATGCTGGAACTTCAGTGTTTGGAACTATTGGTTGCTCCACAACACAAGTTACTTTCACATTTTATTCTTCCAATGGAGGTCTACAGGACTGTTGCAACTCTCTTGCAGCCAAGGCCATTTCGTCCAATGTCTGATTGTGCAACACCATGATCCTGACATTGTTTTTCTGATCTGATGTCTTAATACCGAAGCTGAGGTCTGACGATGTCCTAAAATGGACACTGTACTTAAATGTTTATTTGGAAATTGTGATTATCAGCAGAGGAAGATTCATTTTGTCTACATGATATAATCTGGTATGCTTGAAAGAATGATGAGGGAGAAACCATGACTTATGAACGAAGAGGTAATTTATTAAGAGAAGAGAAAAGGGGTAGAACCACATGCCATTCATTAGAAGAAATCTGGAAGATTTATTCTAATCGAAGAATCAGTCAATTCTTTGATAGACTCATCACAGGGGACTAACTGAAAGAACAACCGAGAAGTTACAAGATGAAGAAACACAGATTGTCTGGTCACCCAGGCTTGCATGCTTGATGGGCCCTATTTATACTCAGAGTAGCTTTCTGTAATGTATTATACACAACCATGCAACTGCATGTAACATGAACAAATATCATTCTGATGGAATCTGTGCCCAGCAGTAAAGAAAAATACACACAGAACATCAACAACAATAATGCTAGTGGTTAGCCAACATGCCAGTGTTGAGTTTCTGCTCATGTGGGTGATGCAAGTTCAAAAACAGCAAAATCACTTCCAAATTTCTTAGGGTTCCATTCTTGCTTCAGATCAAGTTATGTATGTATATATTCAACTGTGTTATGTATGTGTAACATGGACTCTGGAACGTTTGGATCCATGTGCAGCTTTATTAACAGTCCTAGTCCCACATACCTAGGACTGAGCTTTCTGCAAAGGAGCCGGATACAAAGATATTGTGTTAAGAGCCATACCCACTGTTCAGGAGTGAGGTTATTTCCATGGGGTCGGTGACGATTAGCTTGTAGACTCTGGCACCTGACAGCATGAAGAAGGTGGGTGTGGGCTCTCTCCCAAACCTTCTTGCTGTGCTGGAGCCAATCAGTCAATGCAGGAAGATTAGTCAATTCTCTGGACCAAGGGAACAGCGGAGGTTGAAAATCCAGGACACACTTGAAAGGGGTTATACTGGTAGCAAGCTTGATGAGTGAATTCTGGGTGTACTCTGCCAACAACAGGTACCTACTCCAGTCGTCCTGACGCTGGTTACAGTACGATATCCTGGTTGAGAGGCTCCGTCTGTCCATTGGATTGGGGATGATATCCCAAAGTCACTCTGATGACCTGACTGTCCACAGTAGAGGCACAGACGAGAAACGATGTTCCCGTTCCTCTAGTCATGTATAATTCAACTGCATGGGTTAAGGGGGGGGGCTGTACTTTTGGGTCTGAATGAAAACTAGGGATAGTAGCTGTTTACCTGGGCTTTTTCCCTCAAAAACATCCCGGAATTGACGAAGGAACGAGTCAAAGGTTGGAAACATGGAGCCATCCAGCATGGAGCTCCATACAGCGGTAGCCCAGTCTAGAGCTTTTTCTGTGAGTAAAGAACAGACAAACACGATACGGCTACTCTCCGTGGGGTAGAGAGCGGGCGGCTAAGAAACAAACAGTGAGCATTGTAATAAAAATCCCTTGCACCTGGAAGGATTAATGTTAACTTTCTCTGGAAAGGCAAGCCGTGGGCTGACCGGAGAGGGTGCTGTGGTTGCCATAGTCGACAGGGAGAGAGTCAAGCTCCTTGTAAGGCTCAAATGAGCTCCTCCATCAAAGAAGTCAGACGTGTGAGCTGATGCTGGTGCATCGCGAGCTGTGATGCTTGGGCCGACAGCTCAGTGGAGAGCTGTCGAATCTCTGTGTGGCGATGTCTTCTGTAATGTGGACTCTGGAACGTTTGGATTCATGTGCAGCTTTATTAACAGAATAGTCAAAACAGGCAAATGGTCAAAACACTGGCAAACAGAGGGCGAAAATCAAAACGAGAAAACAGGCAATGGTCAGGACATGCAGTAAACAATCGTAATCCAATTCCAAGCTAAGGTCAAAAGGCAGGCAGCAAACAATCACAAACGGTATACTAACAAAACCAAACAAAACCAGGTAGACAATCGGAAAAATGCTCTGAAATGTTTGACAGGGCAAAACAAGACATCGCACTGAACTAGAGAAAGTCCAGGGTTTAAATTCATTTGGCCTCAGTTTACCACTTTTTTTTACATAGAATGAAAGTAAAATCAGAGAAACTCTATTTGGACCTACTCTTTAACTCTTAACTAACTCTTTTCATGTCAGCAATTATGACCATGGTTAATTAATCCAATGTTACTCCATGTGCCACTGTAACAATCTTGAATTCCTTTTGATTCACAACTAAAGGTAAAAAAAGCAAACAAATGGTTTTAGTAAAATGTGTTAATCTATGACACCTGACAAAAGCAAAACCATCTTTAAATAATTTTGCATTACCTAACATTTACAGATTAATGACTGTAAAAATATTGCAGCTTTAATTAAGAGTGGTCAAAAAACAGGCAAGGGTTGAAGTACCGGCAAACAGTGTAATAGGGAGAAGGCAAGCTCAAAAACGATAATACAGGCAGTGGTCGGGGCAGGCAGCAAACCATCATAAACGTTACACAGTCAATGTTCAGGGGCGGGCAGCAAACAATCCAAAAACATAATCCAAATAGAGTCAAAAGGGCAGGCAGCAAACAATCAGAAAAATAGAGACAATGTAAGTCAAGGCAATACAAGACATCGCACTAAATAACATGTTTATTTAAATAGAGTCCATGGTTTAAATAGGCAGCTTGATTGGGGACAGTTGAACCAACAGGAAGTAATCAGCCCCAGATACGGGGCCCATGGAAATTGTAGTCCGAATGGGTATTAGTACTCTGGAGAGGGTTCCCTCTGGTGGCACGGAGGAGGTGGAAGTCTCCTCCGTAACAATTGGCTACAAATCAACTAAATGAATCCACAGCATCTAAGCAAGGAAACATCACAGTGAACACAAATAAACACAAGGCTGTTTCCTATGCAAGTGAAAATCTAAATTCCCATAAGACACAGACAGATAACTTGAAACAGTAATGATAACATTGTGTAATTGCCTTTAAATCAGCTATTTACTTAACTTTCAAAAACTCTGTATGTGTAGCGAAAATTCAGACTCACAGACAGATGTTAGTTAAGCCGACAGGCCTATTTATTGCACAGAGTAGTAATAGGTAAACAGGTATGACAATGTCCAGATATTTATAGATGAAAGGTATGATAATGATGATGGAAGTCCAGGAGCTGACGATGGAGACTGGAGATGAAGGTATTATTTACATTTACATTTATGCATTTGGCAGACGCTTTTATCCAAAGCGACTTACACTGCATTATACTATACATTGATTCTGAGTATATGCAATCCCTGGGATCAAACCCATGACCTTGGCGTTGTTAACGCCATGCTCCAACCACTAAGATACAGGAAAGCTTACAGGAAAGGAAATTCACACACACAACACAACACTGGCGAACACGAAGGAGATCTGGGAGACACACACGAACTGGAGCAGGTAAGCGATAGAGCATGGAGATAAGTCTGTTTCCATGGTTGAGATCAGACAACGGGTGAGTGGAGTGTGTGTGCTTATATAGTGTCCTTGATTGGAATCAGGTGCAGGTGATTAGTACTCAGGTGATCTGTGAACGTTTAATGTGGGTGGAGCCTGGTGCTTCCGTGACACAACCCCCCCCTCCACGGATTGCTCCTGAGGGCTGAATACCCCAACGCCATGGTGGACGTCCTCGACCTCTGGGCGCAGGAGCCTCTGAATGTGCAGTGTGGAATTTCATCAACAGATTGGGGTCTAGGATATCACTCCTGGGTACCAAAGATCTCTCCTCAGGTCCATATCCTTCCCAGTCAACAAGATATTCCAGCCTACCACCATGACGCCGGGATCTCAGAATCTCCTTCACTGAGTAGATTGTTCCATCCTCGATTACCAATGGAGGGGGAGGCTCATCTCTTGGACCAGGCTCTGTGGAAACAGGAGACAGTGATGAATAATATGGTTTGAGCAGTGATACATGAAATGTTGGATGGATACAATATTGTGGTGGTAGTTTCAGTTTGTAGCTGACCGGGTTGATTTGTTTGATGATGGGAAAGGGGCCAATGAAACTGTTACTCAGGACTAAGCTTTTTAGAGGGTGTTCTTAATCGGATGTCTTTTGTGGATAGCCATACCTTTTGACCAGGTCTGTATGTTGGTGTTGGTGCTCTTTGTGTGTCTGCTCGGAGTTAATGTTGTCTTACTGCTCTTTGGAGATGTTGATGAGCTGAGTCCCAAACTCTCTCACTCTCCTGTAACCAATGATTAGTTGATGGTACTTCAGATGGTTCCCCAGTCCAGGGGAACAATGGTAGTTGATAGCCGAGTATGCACTGGAAGGGAGTGGGATTCGTGGTGGGTTGTCTGAGAGAGTTTTGTGCGTACTCGGCCCAGGCGAGGAATCGGTTCCAGGAGTTCTGGTGACCGAGGCAGAAGGTACGTAAGTATCGGCCATTGGGAGTGCTTTCATGGGGATCAACCGGCATGCTTTGGAGAATCAGTCTACAGCTACCAGGATGCACGTGTTTCCATCGGAGGCAGGTAAATCTGTAATGAAATCTACTCCCAGGTGTGACCAGGGATGCCGAGGAGTGGGTAGAGGTAGTAGTTTACCTGTTGGTAGGTGGTGAGGTGTTCTTGACATAGCACAGTCCTGGCATCCCCTTACGTACCTTCTGATGTCGTGAGCCATGTTAGGCCACCAGAAGCGATCTTGTAGCAGTGAGAGGGTTCTATTGGCCCCAGGATGACCAGTACCCAGAGAGGTGTGTGCCATGTGGATTACGCGGATTCTTTGGTTTCATGAGACGTATTTGTGATTAGGTGGACACCCCGGCGGAGCTGGGTCGGAGACACTGGCGTTATCAATGTTTAATGTATCAATCATGCTGGAAGGAATGATGGTTTCTGGATTGTTAGATAGTTCATCTGGAGAATATAGTCTGGACAATGCATCAGCCTTTGTATTTTTATCCCCTGGACGACATGAGATGGTGAAATTAAAACGTGTGAAGAAAAGGGCCCACCTGGCTTGTCTGGGATTTAGTCGTTTTGCCTCTCATAGATATTCCATGTTGCGATGGTCAGTGTATACGATGAATGGATGATGAGCTCCCTTCAGCCAGTGTCTTCCAATGGCAGCTTGATAGCTAACAATTCTCTGTTTCCAATATCGTAGTTTTGTTCCGCCAGGGAAAGTTTCTTTGAAAGGAAGGCACATGGATGGAGTCAGGGAGGTTCCCCCTGCTGCTGTGACAGTATTGCTCCAACTCCTGATGATGAGGCGTCTACCTCCACAACAAAAGGTTTGAGTGGATCAGGTTGAATTTGGATTACATGTCCTGTTTTCCCACAGTAGATGCACAGACCCTGGGTCAGCCGACGTTGACGTTCAGCTGATGATAAGAGGCGTGTAAGATGGGTATGGTCCTGTTGCATAGGTTCTGGTTGTGGTTCTGGAGGGCTGGAGTTTTATGGCTGGCGGTGACAAAATGGCGGATGTTGATACTGTTCCTCCTCCATACACCTATGAATCCTGTTTGCAACTCTTATAGACAGTTGAATAAAATGTTCTAATCCAATGGTATCATCATAAGAAGAGAGATGTAATCGAATGGAGGGATTTAGACCTTGATGGTAAGTTGTTAACAGAGAACAGAGTCTTGTATAGATGAATTACCTTGACTGAGTCGATATAATCTCTCACCAACAGATGAATCTTCAGTAGGTATTCCAAATACTTCCCAGAAATGAGATATAAAAGTCTCTAGTGACTGAGTTGCAGGTCCATTTTGCTGCCATAGTAATTCTGCCCATTGTAGTGCTTGTCCTTTTAACAGAGAAATAATGAAACAGATCTTAGCTTGTTCAGTAGGAAAACGTTGTGGCTGCATTTCAAGGGAGAGAGAGCATTGGAGGAGAAAAACGTTGCATTCATCCGCCAAGCCAGAATAGGGCGCCGGATCCACCATGGGACTGGCCATGTAAATCGGAACGGAAGTGGAAATGGAAGGAGGTGAAGCAGGTGCGTATTTTGTTGTTGACGTCTGGATAACCCGGTGTAGTGAATGCGCCAGCTCCTGGTTAGGATCCACGCCTGTCGGCTCCATTATGGTGGTCTGATCTTCTGTAGCGGAAATTCAGACTCACAAACAGATATTAGTTAAGCCGACAGGCGTATTTATTGCAAAGAGTAGTATTGGGTAAACAGGTATGATAATGTCCAGATATTTATGGATGACAGGTATGATAATGAGGATACTGACGATGGAAGTCCAGAAGCTGACGATGACGATGGAGACTGGAGATGAAGGTAAGTCACACACACAACACAACACAACACAACACCGGAGAACACGAAGGAGATCTGGGAGACACACACAAACTGGAGCAGGTAAGCGATAGAGCATGGAGATGAGTCTGTGTCTGTGGTTGAGATCAGACAATGGGTGAGTGGAGTGTGTGTGCTTATATAGTGTCCTTGATTGGAATCAGGTGCAGGTGATTAGTACTCAGGTGAACTCAGTACTCAGGTGGAGCCTGGTGCTTCCGTGACAGTATGGCTGTCCGTTCCTGTGGCTTTGATACATTGGTTGTGTCAGAATGATGATTTAACTTTGAGCCTTATAGTTTATGTAGCATTTTTGTGGACAATTTTAAAAAGCATTTGTAATTTGGCAGACATTGTATACTTGGGTAAACAAAAATGCAAACAATTTGCATTTGCATTTGAATTGTGTCACAACTTTTACTCCCACAAATAGAAAATGCAATTGCAAACGCAATTTGCAATTTCTTTTTAAATTGTCAGCAAAAATGCTACATAAAAGTCTCCTGCAGCCTGTGGTTAAAATTCTGTCATATATCTGACTACCGTAGACAACAACTGTCACTCCGTGACAATATTAGAATTCTTAATGTTTTTTCTAATTACATCTGAGGTAATACATTTATTACATTAAATAATTTTTATGAGACATTGTGTGATCATATCACATGACTAACTACTTGACTAACATCCTTGGCTTTATTATTGGAGAGTGTATTATTATACTCTATGTAGTATTCCCCACCAAAATACTTACTAATAGTTACTACCAGTTTCAGAAGAGTGAAAAAGTTTGGGGGCATTTTTTTCTGAAATATAACACATACTCTATGTCCAAGGTCTCTTATGAAAGCAGCTTGGGCCTTATGAAACCTGCTTCATTGTTTACCCTAGTTACCGTTCGTTTTCCTATATTGAAACAAATTAACAAAATCTTGTTAATGCAATTAACATAATGTAACCAAGGTATATTTAAACAATATTTTAAAAAGTATACACAGTGGCAGGATTGATTTAGAAAGAAAGCTTCTCAAAGAACAAGATTATGGCCAAAGAAAGAAAAATATCCAGGGTCCCATCTAGACTGATGCGGAAGAGCAGAGCTGACTGGCATTTCTGTCATCTTTATCACAGGTGGCAACTCATGTCTGCCCATGTGATAAGAAACAACAGTTGTGCAGAGGAAATGGAGAATTTCACAATCCATCTAAGAGCCTCCGGTGGCCTGTTCCAGCAGAATCGGAGTCAGAAACATGGCAGTCATTAAACTCAGCACAGCAGCAGTCTTCTCATTAGTACCACACTGAGCTGAGGCAGCAGCCAGCTGCATACACAAATTACTGACTGAGAGAGATGAAAAATCTTTTGTGAGGATTTGATGACATCAGCCACTGAGGACAATACTGTTACTCAGGCCTGTAGTTTGGAGCTTATAAAGCATCAGGAAAAATTACCTATAAATAAAAAAACTGCTAAACTGTCTCTCTACTTTCAGGCGACATGGTTCCATGGGTCATTGACAGACAGTCATGAATATTGCACACGGAAATGACAAGAGCTAGCTGAAATCACCAGATACATTTAAGGCTTGTATGACTACTCATTTTTACTAAACTAGTCATGTAAAAAGTAGTTAACTAGTTATTAAATAAAAGCGTTTGAAAGCTAAACTTGACAAGCAAAAGATTTTGTATCTATAAATGATGCTTGCATTGTCTGTCAGCCCTTGGTTCAATTTAGGCTTGTTACATTAACAATAAAGTCAGACTATCTTAGAAGTCAGTCACATGATTTGTTTTGTGCATTGTGAATGTTTTAATCACACATTTTGCTGTGATTACAACCATATATTCATTGTAATTTTGTATGGTGACCCGTAACTGTTACAGTAGATGGAAGTGATCCAATGAAACAGGAAGATAATATCAAAAAAATATACATAACAATATACAAAACTCAGGAAGACAGGAGAAATCAAAAACATAATCAAACGAAGACTGACAAAGAACTTATAAAACCAGGGAGTATATAAACTTGAATTGAACAAGACATGTTAGGGTAATCAAGAAAAAAGCAAAAATAATAAATTCAGTGCTAGGGGATTTTAAAGACCTGTTAATGATTTAAATAAGCCAAAAAAAATTAATGACTTGAACACAGAACACCAGAAACAAGGAAACACAAGAGACAATAAACAGAACTGTGGAAAACAGATTTTCTGGACAATAAACTATTCCTCTTGGTATTACAGTATAAAACAACTAAATTTATGTGTGTGATCTCATGTGAACTAGTTAGCAGACCCCAACCATCAAATTTAAACAAATTTACTAGTTAATTACATTAATTCTGATCTAATTTGCTTTTATGCAATTAACAGAAGTCAGGGTGCAGAGATTGCCTGCCTGAAAAAAATTAATTGCCTGAAAAAAAAGTGGTTCCAAGTAGCCAGGCTGCTACAATGAGCAATTCTCAAAATCTAGCTAATTTGCCCAAATTTTTTTTCAGAGTTTTATTTAATACTTTAAATAGCAATAAATCTGGATTTCCCTGAACACATCCACATTATATCACTTTACTCTCAAAGTTCTGTCCAGTTTTTTTTCTGTCCAATTTACCCAAACTAAACGTTTGTCACTTTACAAGTCAAAGAAACAGTCTCTTCCTGTCTAAGGGGGTGAATGGCCAAAATAAGCTGCAAAGTGAAGCATTTCAAGCAAAGAATTTATAGTGATAGTCAGCTTGGAAGCCTGACACTACCGTCCTTCCAGAAACAAGTCATACATGCTAATGTCAAGTGGTTCATCTTTACATAATTGTTAAAAAGCAACTAATTAACTTGACATTTTAATGCAAAGTACAATATAAAAAACCTAAAAACTGTTCACCATTTCCTGTATTGACACTCGTCTGCATAATACAGCGCTCTCAAGTTTAAAATAGCACCCCATCTTATAAAAGAGTCACCGCTGATATGCAAGCATGGAGCACTAACATATGGGCATGTGGCAAGTAGAGAATTTCATGATTGGGAGCACATGCAATCACAATCTCATTGCCACACATTTCTTCTATTTTTAAAGTCACAGAAATAACATGTATAAAGGTTTTGGAGGACATTAGTGTGTATCCAAGTTATCTAAGTTATACAAGCTCAATGAGATGGAGCCATCCAACTGTGCAGATTTTATTTTCTATTTACTCCCTCACTGAGTGCTGAAAATGACTATAAAATTTATATAAAACATTTCAGCACACAGTGACAACTTGCATGGGCATCAGAAGAGAATGCATCAGATTGAGAAGAAGCCTTATTTATCAGCAGAGCATGGTTCTTAATCAATAAGAATATAGAGATTACAAGCCAGACAGAAGGAAAGACAGATGTGAAAACAGACATAAAACTGCTGGCTGAGTGGCTCACACATTCCTAAATTCTCAAAATAAAGGCGTTAACATGCTCACACTCCTTCCTCGCTGTAGTCACAGTGCTAACGCAGTGACTATTTCTGTTCAAGCATTTGCAAGGGAATGTTTTCTTGCTTCTAAGCCTAAATTCATTTTAGCTGATGATTTATCTTTGTCAGGACCAAAACAGCAAAGAAATGGTTTGCAAACAACCTAATATGTGTTAGGTTATAACACAACAATAACATTTTCCTCAGTCAGCGGATGAAGGTTCAGTTTAATGAGAGGTAATCCATAAAGCATCATTTTATTAAAAGAAACTTCAAGGTATTATGAAAAGCAGCAGTAATTTGGGTGGAAAGAAACAGCAGAATTTGACATCTGAGACAGATGGTGCTTCAATTTGCTGGAGAGAAAAAGATGTCACATTGTGAGAGATACTACCCACTTATTTACTGTACCAGACACCTCTCCGCATTCATCTCACTAATGCTGGTCTCCAACCAACTCCTTTCTTTCCATCGAGGCAGTAATAATACATAATGGTTACTCAGTTTATGTACTGCCATTATCAGAGCAATAGCTTAGTACTTAATCCCAAAATGCCATGTTTGCTAACTCAGAACAGTTAGAAATGTCTAATTTGTCTAAAATGTCTAAACAGATGTCTACTGGAGGGCAGTCATGCCTCCCTCAGTGTACCCATTACCAGCCAACATACGTTAAGGCTGTATTTTTGGAGATTTACTTACTGTAGAAAGACTTACATTTACATTTTATATTTATGCATTTGGCAGACGTTTTTATCCAAAGCAACTTACATTGCATTATACTATACATTGTTTCTAAGTATGTGCAATCCATGGGATCGAACCCATGACCTTGGCGTTGTTAACTAGAGTGGTTGGATAATTAGGTACAGGAAACCTGTATAGATATCAATGTGAGATATCAATGTGATATCTAACCAGGTATGATTTTGCAAAATGGGAGATATCCCTGGGTCAACATCATGGTTTGGGGTAGGGATAGGGTTATTATTTACAGAAATGGTCAACATCTCTTACTTGGCAAAATCAGGTCGAGCCAACATCTAAATAGGTCATTAAAGGGTCCTTATAGTCATCACAGTTTCTTCATTTCTTTTACTTCACTTGCCATTTTGAAAATGAAAAAAATATTTTTCACAGAGGTCACCCCAGGGCATTTTGGGATTGCATGTACAGGTCCACCTTAATATTTGCTCAAAGAATTGCATCTTCTGGAACAGTCCTAATGTCAGGAACAAGCCCATGATACCTAAAAAGCTGATAGTAAGGTTTGTTCCGGGACCAAGAAGAATGTTGTTCCAACAACATGTTTTAAAGCAAAGTCATAGAAAGTTGCTGGCTTTTCATTCTTGTCTCTAAAATCACTATTATATCCTTATATTACACTAGCATACACTCACCATTATAAGAAAGATGACACTAGAGAACAAATGATTGGCCACATCCTTTCAGTGTCAATTCTCAGCTGGTTGTCCACTATGGAAATGTATTATGCTTAACCTTTTTTACAAATCTTCAACAGCATGCGCATGCTTCACTGAATTTAGAGAATAGATATTACACTTACAATACAGGTTATTATGATGCTCCAATTGAGGGCTAATGTAATGATCAGCCTGGTCCATTTCAGCTGGCTTTTATGATTGCGCTGTCATGGACACAGCTTCTAAATCCTATGATTATTCTTATCAAAGTCCTTTAAGGACAAGGGGGATAATGCCCACCCAGCTTCCATTCATTTAACTGAATTATGATTAGACCATGCTTGCAGCTGCAAGTTTGCAAGTTGGTTTTATATGAAGATGCATTGGGCCCTATTGAACAAGCTGTGCGAAGATAGTATTTCTAGGGCCAAAAAGCTACACAGACAGAATTTTGAACAAGTTACAACTAAACACTGCTTATACCATAATACCATAATACTCAGATGCAGATATATTTTAAGACATTAAAATTCAGACATTATTGTTTGACAAACCCATGAGCACAATATATAAGTATACCTAACAAAGACCAGAGGGATAGATTTGAATATCGCTGTTACACCACTTTTTTTTTTTTTTTTGGAGTTGTATAACTCTAGATACACTTTTTTTTAATAGTGGATAGATTGCATATAAAATAATTTCCACTAGTATTCGGTGGTTGGACAAACAAGCATTTTGCTTCTGAATTGTTTCAAATTCTTACCTTCTGACGGATCTCCTCTTCCATTTTGACCGGTGAACCCAGTTCAGCGACTTGTTTAACCCCTTCACTGGCATATCCTCCGTATTCCCACAATACATAGTTCTTCGAATGGGATGCCCCAATCAGGGCTGACCAGTGATTGGCTCTCCCTGCAAAGGTAAATAGTTTTTACAAAAATGCTGTGTAGTGTAGTGCAATCCATAACGTTTGCCTCTCTATTGCCATCTCTGTTTACTTTACAAACTGTTTGTATGTTTTTTGAAGTAAAATGAAGCCAAACTACCATTTCCCTCGAAATTGGACCATCATTATAAACTTACCATTGCAAATTGGGTTACGGTAAGGAGCATGGTTTGTCATGTACTTGCTTAATGACTAATTTTTGTTATTTTTTTAACCCAGAAAAGTTACAGATTGCAGTTTTAAATTACTTTTGAAAAAATAAATAATTTGTTGCTTAACTTGAAGAAAATATGTAATAAAATATATAGGTATAATTGTGCAGTCAGCTGGTTATTACTACAGAACTACTACATAAACCCACAGACAAGGTGATTAGCACACCAACACAAAGAGGAAGGGTTTTATTTTACCTTAAACTTGTATAGCATTATAGACCTATAGGGAATACACTTGCTTTGCTAGTCTTCTTTGTCATTCTAAAGGTGTGACAAAAGGCATCCATCCACTGTGGCATGGACAGTGTAACATTTCAGAGATCCTTTCTGTGACTTGTTCAACTATTCCATTATGGCCTCCAACAGATGTCATATAAATGGCTTCCACCTCCCACAAAATGGGCTTGTCCAGGCTGAAAAACACTAAAATAGCTCTACCCAGGGCTTTTTTTGAGGGCTTTTTGAGTGCTTCCCAGGGCTTACCACATCCTCTTGGTTAATCCTCTTAAAGCATCAGACCTATATCGAATCTCATTGATGCGCTCTGATGTTCCAATGCTTATTTTCATAATTCATGCCAATCACAGTATCTGTCTCTCTCTCTCCACATTAACAATATGTATATGTATTTTGTGAATTTGTATTTGCAAACACCTCCAAATCCACCCTATGGTCTTAAATCAAAATTAACTTAAAATTCCATTTGGTGCTTAAAACAAAAACGCTGTTTTGCATCATTAGATTATGTTTATGTAGTTTCAAAGCTAAAAAATTACACATATATTTAATTACAATACAGAGACAGTATAGAAAATAAAAAGACAGTTGTGTATATTTCCTGATATCCACAGCAATGTGCTTGTGTTTTACACAGGTAATGATTAACAATTTAATGACATTATAATATAAATGACATTACAATCATAATTCCCTAGTGTTTATCTGTGAATGTCTGTTTTCATTGTTTCCTGTAAGCCCATAAATGAGAACAAAACACTTTCTTTATCAGGTTCATCTTGCTCCCAGAGTACATTTTAATCAGAGTATTGATCTAAGCGGCAGAGTGCCTCTAATCCCCAGGCCTAATTTACTCCCAATAAGACACTCTTAGAGACATTCACACCAACCACAGAAGACAAGAGCACAGGAGAGATGCTGGAGGAAATAATAAGGAAATTATTGCATATTTCACATCCACATTAATGTTTGATTAACAAAAATGCAACTGCATTGAGAATGTAATGCCAGGTTAAGCAAAAGTAAAAAAAAAAAAAAAGGAAGCGAGTGTATAATTTCTGAACCACTAGTGTCACCAAATGGAAATGGAAAGACAACATTAGACTCTTTGTCGACAAAGTGATGGCTTCTCCCTACTTCATACACCCAAAAGCCTCTCTTTTTCCTTCAGTTTGTTTGTGAAGTGTACAACAGCAGGTCATCTTCGTGCCTGTAAAACTGCAACTCATGTGATTACAATTAACAAAATGTTATCATCTGTTTGTTAGGACACAAATTCAGTTGTCTTTTTTTAAATATCTTTATCATTCTTTGGTGTGAATGGACCTTTAAGAGCACACTTTTTCTCAACAATCCATATGATTTGATGAATCATAATTACAATAATTACATTCTGAATTTTGTTCAAATCCCTAGCTTAAAATATAAGGAAGAGCAATTTTTGGAAAAGATTTCCTAACACTACTACTGTCTTGGCACTTGCTGCTGTTGCTTAATAAACTGGTCGTCCCACTGTTTGAGAAAAATGTTAATGTGTCAGACCTCTCTAACAAATGGATTAATGAAAGCATTAAAAAGCCACAGTGTTTGCAATCTTTAGGAAGTCAACCTTTAAATGTGTTTCAGTTGTCTCTGCACATTAAACTAGGATAGGAGAAAGCATTTTACTATTGAAACAAACAGTGTCTTCGAGCAGTGTCTTACTTGGGTAGTCTTTTGGGTGCAGTTTCTCTGACCAATTGCCATAGAAGGTGACTCTGTATTTGGCAGTTCCACAGGCACAGCAGTCCATCAGAGGTCTGTCTGTAGTTTCTCCATACAGCGGCTCTAGAGGACAGGAGAGTATGGCTAGATCATTTACAGCAAAATGCACTACACACACCCACACAAACATATGATATTTCATTAGTAACTAGTCACCATCTAATGTCAACCAATTAAAGGGTTTAAATTCAAGACTTATTTCATGTAGCCTGCCTCTGTTGTAAAGATCACTATAGCTATTTACCAGCATTGTGTTTAGGACACTGGTAAATGACAAATCGATGATGCTTTTACCCAAAACAACTTACAGTACATTCTAGGTATACATTTTATCAGTATGTGTGTTCCCTGGTAATCAGACCCACGACCCACTGCTAACACAATGCCCAGATGAGCTACAGGAACACCCATTTAAACCAACCAAATTTATCAGCTACTGAAGCATTTCACCAGCAAATCACAACTAACCAGCATGAAGTGTTGACCCTTATAAAAATATATGCCGATGTAAACTGGACTTATATAATAACAGTAAGGCCTATGACTGGATGCAACCAAGGCTAAGAACAGAAATATGAGGCAAAGGTAAAAAGAGATAACACCTTGAAGAAAAGCCTGGAATGTGCCAGAACATCTAGCTGGAAAAAAGGAAAAAACCCACCTTTCTCACACATTCGCTTTGTGAGGAAACCTTCATCCTGAAACAAAATGATCTTCCTCTGAACAATGCTAGCCCTGCAGAAATAGAAAGATGAGTGATAAATTGAGAGGAATCATGAACAAAGAGGACACAGCGAAATGGGCTATTGTCAGGAACCAGCTCTTTGAACAGGCAGCAATCATGAACCCCTGTGCAGTAATTATAATCCCAAAAAAAGGCACGTACCAGCTGCATGGCAACACATTAAAGAAAAGTACACCACAGGATTTCAAAGGCAACAGATGTGAAGCATATATTTATGTGTCAGCTGGAACAAAGGCAATTTATAGTTTTTCAACTTTTACATTTATTTTTCTACTGTTATGTATTTGTGGGGGGGGGGGTTGACACCAACAGGTGTAGCACTCTTAATTTTTATTATATGTGAAACTAAAAATGACGATAAAGGCTTTTATGCATCAAAAAGGTTTCTCACTGGTAGGCTGGATTATCATCCCTTTTTAAATTGATTCAACATTACATGTGTTAAAGGCGATTTTGGAGAGGCTAACTATTGCAACCTAGCTTTGAATGCATAAGATCCAACCCTCCAGAGTGCTATTCAAAGCCATGCATCTTTCAACACATAAATGCAAACATAGTTTGACAGGCAAGTAGAACATCCTATCATTTATCCTTTGGACCGAAGGCAATGATTGAACAAACATTTTATGGTTCCACACCTTCCACAGAAAATATATATTTCTATGAATATATTTAGACCACTTAACTTGGTGACTGCTATCAGGATGTGAAGAGACTTTCAATCAGCATAACAAAAATGATTCTGGATAAAAATCACCTACCCAGGTTTTAATAAAATAAGTAAAGGTAGATAATCAGCGTATGTTGTGTTGATGCTAGATGGCCAGCGTCACCAGCTGAGTTTGCTGGTAAATTTAAGTGCTAGGTTGGTCCACTAGATAAACCATCAGACTTGCATAAACCAGCCCAAATGCATGCTGGTCAAATATGAAGTCTTTTTTGGATTGAAACGGACATTAAAGTATAAAGTTGTAAATGGCTCACACACACAAAAAAAACATAAGCAAGAGAGAGACTTCCCTCAAACAGTTGTAATTAAAATTGGATAAATGACCACAAACATAGCTTAAGTTATGGGATCTAAAAGAGTTGGTACAGCCTGTGTGGTACAGTGCCATCTGAGATACTTGTGGTAGCCATGTAGAACAGGCTTGGCATTATTGTAGAGAGCTGAAGCAAGTCCAGGTGGTCCACATCCAAATGACAAGCAATATTTATGAGCCATTTTATGTTAAAAGCATGTAACCAATTTGGTGTTTTTATGTCTTTAAAGACTGATTCAGAGAAGTTAGTCAATCAGAATAGTTTATTTATATATAAATGTCTTAAAGGGATGGTAGCAAAAAACCTTAATTCTAACCTTAATTCTAAAGGTTTGAGAGAGTCGTGATTTTAAATGTAGTTTAGTATTGTCACCTCAAAAAAAGACTTTACACCTTTACCTTCAAAATGCATAAACATACTGTTAAGTTGCACTGTGTCCACTAGGGGGCAATGGAGTTTTTGTGAAGTGATAAAAAAGAGCGTTCGTGGTTTTGCAAGCAGTTTTGTTTAGCGGTTGTGACTGGAATAAAGGTGCTGAACCGAAGGTTTTGTTTACATTATTATTAGTGTCTAACACATACAATTTCACATACAATTCAATACAAAAAGTGTTGTGAACTCAAAATCATGATTAATCATTTGTAGAAATTTTCACAAATTTTGTTTCCTTGACTGTAAAAATCGAATATATTGTGCTATCTTCAAGTGCAAGCTGTCTTTTTTTGCGGTTTTAGGTGACGCCGTTTTCGCCTGGTTGAAGCTGATTGGATATTTGTAGAATTGTTGGTGAGTAACATTAGTTCGAATGTAACTAAACGTTTTTGTCACGGTTTATGTGTCGCGTAGCAACTGCAGTTGCCGGTCTAATCAGAGCGCTACAGCTGCAGCTCATTTGCGTTGTCTATTTAAGCCTGGCGTTTGCATTGTGTGTTGTCGGTTCGTTAATCTTGTCTTGTCTCTCGTTCAGCTCGTCGTGTTCCTGTTCTCTTCCTGCCTTGTGGATTACTACACTCACGTTTGGATTACCTCAATGTTGTTGGTCTTGAAAACATTGATCATTGACAACATTGAAACTCTTCTTGTCTCTCCCTCATCGATGATTACAATCGTCAGGTAAGATCTCCTGGGAGCGCCAGGAGGCTCAGCTTCAGCAATTGAAGGTGGAGACCGCCTCGACCAGTTATGCCGCTCGTTTCTGGCCAAGTGTTCCTTGTATATTTCACTCCAACCTTCATCATTTCCCACTGAGGAATCTAAAGTAGCTTTTGTTATAACTTTGCTCTCGGGACGGGCGGCTAGCTGGGGAATTACTTTTTGGACGCAGAAGCTTCCTTGTTGCGCATCATTCCAGTCCTTCTCAGAGGAGCTTAAAAAGGTGTTTGGTCGTGCTGCTCCTGGCAGAGAAGCAGCGCAACTCCTTGCAGAGCTGCGTCAAGGTAATCGCTCTGTAACTGACTACTGCATTGAGTTTCGCACTCTGGCTGCGGAATGTGGCTGGAATTCTGAGGCGCAATGGGACATGTTTTTATATGGACTTTCTGACTTTATCAAGGATGAGATCTATACATTGGAGTTACCCACCGGCGTGGATAGCCTCATAGACCTGGCTATTCGGGTGGATACTAGGTTGCAGAGGCGAGGCCAACGGACACCTCAGGGTTTGCCAGTCACTCCACAGGGCCATTTTTCATCCCTCCCCGGCGAAACTGTGCTTTCTCTTCCAGATCCTGAACCCATGCAGATGGGAAGGTCCCGTCTTTCACAGCAGGTGAAACAGAGATGTAGGGAGAGGGGACTGTGTTTGTATTGTGGAGCTGCCGGTCACATCATTGCGCAGTGTCCGGTAAAAGCCAGTACCCGTCAGTAGGTAAGGTTACCGACGGGTGAAATTACACTGACTAAATCCTCTTTTTCAGCCACTCATCTTCCTGTTAGGTTTAAATTGCATTCACTGGCTTATGACTGTGAGGCTTTAGTGGACTCTGGAGCGGAGTGTAATTTTTTAGACATTAACCTCGCTCAAAGCCTTAGGATTCCTAAGGTTGAGCTCACCCAGCCTATCTCTGTGGTTGCACTTAACGGTCAGCCGCTACCCTCTGTTACGCATAATACTGTCTCATTAAGACTGATCACCTCTGGGAATCATTCTGTGAACATTGACCTTCTTCTTACTGACACTCCCTCGGCTCCTGTGGTTCTGGGGCATCCCTGGCTGGTGCTTCATAACCCCCATATAAACTGGCGCATGAATTCTGTTTTTGCTTGGAGTGAATATTGTCATGCTTCCTGTTTGTTGTCTGCGTGTTCTCCTGTGTCTTCTTCTGTGTTTCAGAATGAACATATGGATCTGTCTAACGTGCCATGTGAGTACCTTGACCTGAAGGGAGTGTTCAGTAAGTCTCGAGCTGCTTCTCTACCTCTGCATCGTCCCTGTGCAATAGACTTATTTCCAGGTATGACTCCGCCTAAAGGCAAATTTTATTCGCTTTTCACTCTGGAAAGGGAGGCTATGGAGAAATATATTTCTGATTCTCTAGCAGCCAAGATCATCCGCCCCTCTTCTTCCCCAGCTGGTTACGGGTTTCTTTTTTGTTAAAAAGAAGGACGGCTCTCTTCATCCCTGTATTGACTATCAAGGCTTGAATGCCATCACGGTGAAGAATACTTATCCTTTACCATTGATGTCGTCGGCTTTCGAACGTCTGCAGGGGTCCAGGCGTCCTTTTTCACGAAATTGGATCTTCGTAACGCTTACCATATGGTTCGCATAAGAGAGGGGGATGAATGGAAGACCGCCAGGGGGCATTTTGAATATCTTGTTCTTCCTTTTGGCCTCTCGAACGCTCCCGCGGTCTTCCAAGCACTCGTCAACTACGTGCTGAGAGATATGGTAGATCAGTTTATTTATGTCTACCTGGATAACATCCACTGATATTTTCTCATTCTCTCCAGGAACATGTTCAGCACGTCAGACGAGTGCTTCAGAGGCTGTTAGAGAATGGGCTTTATGTCAAGGCGGAGAAATGCGTTTTTCATGCACAGTCTGTTCCCTTTTTGGGTTACATCGTC